>RJWJ010013457.1:0-39870 GCA_004363605.1 Indri indri | reverse complement strand
TACAGCTATACCAAACTTGAAACATACCCCAACTCCTAGCCAAACTAACATAAAACCATGCATTAAAAGCCTCTATACCTCAGTATGTGATATTCGTATTTTAACAAAACTTACAAAGAATGTTAAAAAGTAAAAAAAAAAAAAAAATCTGAAGAGAAAAAGCAATTATGAGAAGCACACTCAATATGACAAAAATGCTGGAATTATCAGAGAGGGAATTTTTTCAAACTATGATAAGGTGATTAGAAAAAGTAGACAACACACAAACATTAGGTTGGCAATGTAAGTAGAGAGATAGAAATTATAATAAAAAATCAAAAAGAACTGCTAGAAATAAATATATATATATATATATATAATGGAAATGAATAATATCTTTGATGGGATCTTTAGTAAACTGGGCGCAGCTGAGGAAAGAATCAGTGAGCTTGAACATAGTCAATATAAGCTCCCAAACATAAATGTAGAGAGAAAATGAATAATACATTTTAAAAAATAGAACCAAATATCCAAGAATTATTGGTTTAACATATGCATATTTGTTATACCAGAAGATAGGAAAGAGAACAGTGCAGAAATAATAAGTGATTATTCTTCAAATAATGGCTGAGAACTTTCTAAAATTAATGATAAATACTAAGCCACAGATACAGGGAGCTCAGACACAAAGCAGGATAAATACCTAACAAACAAAATGAGGGAAAACACAAAAAACCCACAGCTAGCTATATCATATTCAAACTGTAGAAAGCCAAAAACAAAGAGAATATACTGAAAGAAGCCAGGAAATAAAAACAAAAAACAAAAAAACGCTATCTATAGAAGAAAAAGAAAAGAATTACAGCAGAATTCTCATCAAAAATCATGTAAACAAGAAGAGAGTAGACTGAAATATGTAATGTTCAGTGACAAAACTTGCTAGAATTTTATACCCAGCCAAATTATCCATCATAAATGAAGGAAAAATTAATACTACCTCAGGAAAACAAAAACTGAGATTATTTAGTGCCAGCAAACCTGAAATAAGTGTTAAAAAATGTTTTTCAGGGAGAAGGAAAATAGTAGAGGGATGAAACTCATATCTATATAAAAAAGGAAGAGTATTGGAAGAGGAATAAATGAAGGTAAAATCAGATATTTTATTTTTCTTATTCTTAGTAGATCTAAATATAACATTTTATATAAAGTAATAGTAGTAGCAATGAATTGACTGATTATAGCATACGGATAAGTGAAATTAATGATTGCAATGTTATAAGGGATGGAATTGGGAATATTCCATTATAAAGTGATTGTACTTCACATGAAGCAGTATGGTGTTATTTGAAAGTAGACTTAGGTTAATAAAATATGGATATTTCAAAATCTAGGACAACTAAATTTTTAAAAAGAAGTTGAATTTGTATGTTAAGAGAGGAGATAAAATAGAATCACATAAAATGCTTAATTAAAAACCAGAGAAGTCAGAAAAAGAGAAGAAAAAAATGCAACAAATAGAAAACAGTCACAAACACAGCAGACATTAATCCAAGGATAAAAATATAAGACCCAACTATACCTTGTCCATGAGAAAAACACTTTCAATATATAGACACAGATAGGTTAAAAATAAAGAGATGGGAAAAATATATACCGAAAGTTGAGGTAGCTATATTAATTTCAGACAAAGCAGAATTCAGAGCTAGGAAAATTAAATGACATCATCAATAACAAGTCAACCCTCCAAGAAGATAAAACAGTCTTAAATATGTATGCTTCTAATAATAGAACATCAAAATATGTAACGAAAATTGATAGAACCACAAGCTGAAATAGACAAATCCACTATAATTGAAGAACACTCCTCTTTCAGTAATTAAATGATCAAGCAGGCAGGACATTGGTAAGGATTTAAGTTGACCTGAGCAGCACTGTCGATCAACTTAATCTGAATCCAAAAACAGCAGAACACATATTCTTTTCAAGCTCACAGGGAACATTCAAAAAGATATACCACATTTTAGGACATAAAATACACCTTACCAAATTCAAAATAACAGAAATTGTGCAAAGCATGTTTTCAGACCACAATGGAATTAAACTAGAAATCAGTAATAGAAACATAGCTGGAAAATATCCAAATATTTGAAGATTAAACAACACATGCCTAAATAACACATTAGTCAAAGAAGTCTCAAGAGAAATTTTAAAATGTTTTGACTAAAGGAAAATGGAAATACAACCTCTTAAAAATTTGCAGGATGCAACAAAAGCATTGCTAAGAGAGAAATGTGAAGCACTGAATGCATACATTAGGAAAGAAGGATCTAAAATCAATAATAATCTAAGCTTCCACCTGAAGAAACTAGACAAAGCAATTTGAACCTAAAGGAAGCAGAAGAAAAAAAAATAATACAATTTAGAGCAAAAATCTATAAAATTGAAAACAATAGATGAAAATCAATGAAACCAAAAGCTAGTTCTAGAAAAGGTCAGTCTTGCTTATATTTAAATGGTGGAAGCTTTGCCCCAAATCTTCTATCCTTATTTAATAAATGTCCTGTTAATCTATTAGCAACAGTCTTTAGGAGAGGGGAAGAGACTTGATATGTAAATTTCTACTCTTCTCTGAGGTTTTATTAAACCAGTGTTGACTCAGTCTTACTTAGTATTCTACCCAACCCTGTGTGGTTTGATAGCAAACCTCGATAGTCCCCTCTACCTCCAGTGGATCTTGGAGGTGGGACGGAGCTTAGAGGCTTTCACTTTCATGGATATTTTTGTTCTCATCATCTACATATCTCCAAACTGGAGCAGTAATGAGATTTTGTTTTCAGAATTTTGTTGATGTTTCTGATCACTTTTAGGGCTTTCATGGGTTGTAGAGTTGGCCACTACCTGGTGTGGGACCTCACAGAATTGTGTATTCTGGGGAACCTAGCTTCTCTTTTAGTGGCCACAGAGACAGCATCCACCTGCCATTCCTTTCTTTGAGTGCTATCAGTGTATTTTTACTATATTTTTAAAACACACCTAATGCACCAATTTTTAGATCTTTGAGGAAGGAAAAATTTGAGATTTGCCTTCCCTGTAGCCTCTTAACTCAAAGTTTGTGAACTATATTAACATTAGAAGCTTTCACCCTCTCTTATCTTACATATGTGGATCATATATAAGCTCTACAGTCATTGAATCACAGAGAAATAGGTGGTGGAGGAAACTAGTATTTACTAACCACATACCAGGTTCTAGAAATTGTGGGTACTAAATACATCATCGTTTTATTTAAACTTTGCACAAATCTGTGTGGTAAGTATTCATTTTAGAGACAAGGAAAGTAACCACTAAAAGAGACTCAGGAGGAAATCCAGCATAACCAGTGAATAAGGAATCAAACCCAGAGCTACGTGACTTTATGGAATTATGATTTCTACCCACTAGGATCTGTTGCTGACTTAAGTGTCATGCTCTCTGACTGAAAAGAGGCAGGGAAATCAGGGTGTATCTATCCAGGTATTGCCAATTCTGTGACGTTTAAAGATCATTCAATATCAAAAAAATAGCTTTCTGGGAAAACAATCCAAAATGAGAAGAAATGAGAAGGCAATTCTAATCATACTACAGATGCCAATTGGGGGGATGCATAATGAAAAGGGGTGATCTCTCAGGGAGTCACTAGCAGTTGGGGCTGACTGCCTTTAGCTTCAGTCCACACACTCGGAACAATAGCTGAGAAGAGAGACGTTGGTGAGGCCAAGCGTAACGCCGTGGTTTCCTCCCTTGGAGAACGATGGCTAAGATGATAGGGAGAACAGTTTGCAAAGAATAAAATCCATGTGGCCAGCCAAATGTTCAGCTCACAATGGGTAATTTTTCAGCCTGGCACCGCAGGAATGTCACTTTCACAGCTCACACATCCTGGGTCTTCTGCTTCAAAGGAAGGTTTGGCTTTGGCCCAATGGGGTGCTTTTAGCCCGAAGAATGAAGCTCACTGATGTAAGAGTTTCCATCCGGCTCTTGTCAAGGAAAGCACTCTTTTCCAGTCACACCTCTCTTTGTCTCCGAGTTTCAGGAGAAAAAGTTCTGTATTAGTCACCAAGGCAAGTCAGTGCCTGTGAGCTCTGGTTATGCTCCCAGTTTAAGACCTCAGGGTTGAAATAAAGCCAGACACTGTGAAGCAAACCCTAATCCCTCAGAGTTTGGATGGTTGTTCATGCAGAATTTAGTGCTGACTCAACAGATAGATACTAACAAGTTTCTTAAAGCAGGGGTGGGGGCATGCGGGGTGAGAAGGAAAAATCAAATGAAGCGTTTCAAAAAGCTTCAAAGCCTTTCCCTACTTCTACAAGAATATGTAGAAAACCAAGGTGAGTCAAATCTAATTCTCCAAGTAAGTATTATACAGGATTTCCAAAGTTTTAATTCCATTGTAAGAATGAATATTGAAATACAAAGTACCTCTCTCTGGGTGGTGAGATTATAGGCAATTCTATGTTTCCTTTGCATATGTATTTCCCAAACTTTCTGCAATGATACTACTTACAGGAGAGTGACAGAGAAGGAAGGAATGGGAAGAGAAGTAAATAACTTCAAAGCTCACTATCAATTCTGTACTCCTCAATTCTGTCTTGATAGCTAAAGTTGGACACCCATTAGTATATTTTCCAAAGACTTTTGGGTTGACAAAATCCAAAATAAGGGGAATTTGTACTTCAGTTTTGACAAGAAGAAGAAGAGCAAGGCCTTAAGCAAATGGAACAGCACAGACACCAGGAAAGAATGGGAAAAACAACCCTAGGAAGGGCATGGTAGAAATAGTGTCACTCACCAGCCTATATGTCTAAATAGGAAATACACACACACACACACACACACACACACACACACACACACACTCTCACACACAAATAGGAGCATCACTCGATTAGTGCACTTACACAGTTTCCTTGACTATTTTAAAATTTTGAACTATTTAATGAAACACAGAAATATAATGTCCATTCCAGCCTGTCCGTTCCAGCCCTATATGTCTAAACGGATTATGGCAGTTTTGCCCCCTTGCCTGTGACTGCCTCAAAAATGGGTCTCTAATACTGACCTTAGAGACTGGACTCAACCAGCCTGAGTGCAGGCAGTTAGCTACGCTCCCAGCAAAAAATCGGGTCCCTTAGGTAGAGGTTGTCTCAAAGGATAAGAAAATAATAGAAATAAAAGAATACGCAGATACAAAGGTATAGTCTTATAGATTTATAAAGATAAAAGGCAAAAAGCGGGGTACTCAAGGGTCCTCACAATATCTCCGTGAATCGCAAGGCCACAAGTGAAATTTTACATGGGTATTTATAGGTACCGAGATTGGTTGTCAGGGGTAACAGATTTACATAATAACAAGTAGTTTGTTTTAGGTTACAAGTATTTCAAAAAGCTTATATAATTCCTTAACTAACTCTGGTTACAAAAATTTTCAAGGACAAACTTCTAATTTCTATGATAAAGCTATCACTTAACACAGGGTTAAACAGAGATATAGTGGCTCCATATTTCTTTATCTAGTTATTGCAGATAGAGACAGGTCATCAGAAGTCAAGCAGCAACTGTCCCTTGGGCTAATTGTTTTTAGCCACAGGTATCTGTCTCTGGGTGGACAGTCTTTGATCAGCTCTTATCCCATGGTTCCATGCAGACCTTGCTTTGTCCTTCAAAGCAGGTGAGAATCACGGGGTTGAGACCACAGTGTCACCTGGGAAAGCAGCTGCTACTGACCTTTGAGATGCCCTCCTGAGGTAGAGCAGCTTTCAATGTGCAAACAAACATGTTCACATATTCTTTCAGGGCAGAGCCCTGCAAAACTCCTGAGACTGTTTCTGTCTCTAATACAGTAATATTAATTTATGGAGCAACATCTGAGGGTGGGCATAACTCCCAGGCTGGCAGAGCTTGATGGTATCAGGCAAGCCCTGATCAGCCACTGTGTTGTCTGCTGTCCTGTTCTGTGAAGTAATGCTTGTCCTCATCATTTGAGCCAACTTAAGGTGTGCATCTGCGACTTACTACCCAAGGTGCCTTATCTGAATGAATGCCAAAGGAAACTTTCCCTTCTTCCCTTCTTACCTAAGGTATGGACTTACTTTGCAATCCTGTCACACTAATACTGTTTATCTTTTGAAATAAGTGGGGTTTTGGTTATTTTAACTTGATAATTTGTCCCTCAGCTGTTTATTTATATTTGTTGTTCTTCTTCAATCTGACATTCACCCATTATAAAATTTCACTTCCTGATCTTCTTAGGACTGTGCATTGTACATTGTAAAAATGTAACACTGTGATTTACTGCCTATGACTGAAGAATTAGGTATGTAAACCACACATTAGCATGTTAACTTATTTTGACCGATTGAGTCAATTGAAATGGAAATTTTCATTTATTTGAAGAATTGTGTGTCAATCTTGCTCTGGAAAAAATACTGTTTTGCAATCTAGAAATAAGGAAATATACACACATACAAATAGGAACATCACTTGATTAGTGCATTTACATGGTTTCCTTGACAATTTTAAAATTTTGAACTATTTAATGAAACACAAAAAAGTATAAAGAAAAAGGTAAAGTTTACCTGTGTAACCAAACTAACAAATATGAACCTTTGCCAATTTTTATTTAAAGTGTATTCCTCTTGAAGAAACAGGGGTTATCCAGGTGTGGTGGTGCTCACCTGTAATCCCAGCTACTCTGGAGGCTGAGGAGGACTGCTTAAGCCTAGGGGTTCAAGATCAGCCTGGGCAAAATAGCGACCATGTGTCAAAAAAAGAAAAAGAAAAAAAAGAAAGAAAGGAAGAAAAATAAATAAAGGATTATGTATAAAGTCTGTTCCTGCCCTCACCCATTTCTCTATTCTGCTTGTGAAAAGTAACTGTCATGAAGCATTTTTTAAATGTTTTAATACACCCATATGCCCCATGAACAAATTATGCTATCACTTCATTTAACCTTTTCTTATTTATGCATGAAAGTTCTTTGTATAGTGTGGCTACTAATCTTAAATCTGCTATATGTGCTGTAAATATATTCTCCCAGCTTGTTATGTCTTTTAAATTTGATTACAGTGTCTTTCTTCCTTTTTTTCTTTTTCAATAGAGATGCCATTCATTGGATTTATTTAACTTATTTATCTTTCCCTTTGTAGCTTGGGTTCTTTTTGTCTTGTCAAAGAAATCCTTTTCCATCTCAAAATCATTTAGACCTTCTTTCATATTTTCTTGCAAATTTTTAGAGTATTTATTCACTTTAAGATTTGTGTGTGCATGGACGTGTGTTTATTCCAGATGTCTTGTTTTTAAGTCTTTTAACTATGAGTTTGTTTACTCCTAATTTAACAGATTTGTGGGCAGAATACATAATGTGTATGATATTGATACTTTCAATTTCTCAAAATTTCCTTTATTGCCTAATACGCAGCTAATATTTATTTTAAAAGTTACATGTGGACTTGAGTAAAATGTGGCTTCTATTTGTCAGCTAAGAGGTATATTTATGTATGTAAATTGTGTGTATGTAATGGTTATGTATAAATATGTATATTTAGATAACATATTTCTATATTAATATATTATATATGTTAAATTTATATAATACATACAACATATTATGTACACATACAAATATGTGGGTATGTATTATAAATTTACATTTATATCTATATACACACAATCATTAAAATTATTGTTCAAATTTTTTACCGCCCTTCTAATTTTTTGCATATTTCATATCAGCTTCTGAGCGGTGTGAATTGAAATGTTCTTTTGTGACTGTGGATCTGTCAGTCTCACCTTCTAATTCTGTGGAGCTTTTTTCCCACTACCTATTTCCAAGCTATATTTTTAGATGCATAAAGTTTCATATTTTCTATATCTCTGGGGATAATGAAGTTTCCCTATTTATACCTCTTAATGCTCTTTATCTCAAATCAATTTTCTCTAATAGTATTGCTAAATCAGCTTTCATTTCATTAGCGTTTGTTTAATGCATACTTCCCTGCAACTATATTTTCCACTGTCTGTTATTTTGTGTCATGTTTGTCTCTTGTCAGCAACATTAGATTTCACTCAGGTCTTACCCATTTTTCATGTTATTGTTCACTAGTATTCTAGCCTTATCTTGTTTACCTCTTTCAAAAGTCATTATTAGTTTTTATACTCAAGCAATGCCAGCTTACATTTAACGTATTTGTTCATTTTTTGTATGCCACTCTTCTATGTTCAATTTCCTTCTTTCAGAGGCTGTATTTTATTATCTAAAAATGCCATTATTTTCCTCATCCTGTTAGAGATTTTGTGATTCTGAGTTGATAGTTATTAATCTTCAAATCTTGCTTGTCATATTAGCGTATTGAACCTGAGTTGTGTCAGAATTCCTAGCAGGCAGTTTTGAATTTGCCTGAGCCAGAGGTCCTATGTGCTTCATTAAATCAGAAGCTTTTGTTTTAATTTTTTTTGGCTTGAGGTCACCGTACCGCATTAGTAGCCTGAATGCAGAACTCACACCTACTTATGGTACTGGCCAGGCTAACTAACACTTTTTCCACTCTGGGCTTTGGAAGACAAGCAGGTTCCTGTGCCAAGCATAGGAGTCCTTTCCTTGGACAGCAGTGGGAGCCCACCCCCCAGCCAGTGGGGCCTGTGCCATTCCCTGGTTTCCCCCATGAGCCGAATGGCTTCAATTCCCACGCAACATTGCCTTTGAGTTGGCTCTTTATATGTTGCTCCTGGGCAATGCCTTTTTAAGGGCTTTAAACACAGCTATACATTTAACAATTTACAAAAAGATTTAGCTTTTTCATGTGTTTGAAATGAGAAAGGGGATTTCTCCTTGCAGCTTAGTCTGCCAAATCAACCACCAGTCCATTGGCATTTCCTCATCAGTCTATATAGCTCTCCCAAAACATGCCTCTTAATGGAGTGGATCTAAACAGCTAAAGAAGGGGAGAGACGCTTATAACCATGCCATCTGTATAGGTGTACAGACTTTCCCACCCACTGAGGACTGGGGGCAGGGAAAGGTCAGCTCTGCCCATGCCTAGTGTCCCTGCAGGAGACTGGACCCTTGGGCTGCTACGTGTCCACTATGAGAAAGATTTTAGGCTACTACTGTGGGGCAGGGGAGATAAAGGTGACATTAGCCAAAGCCCCCCAGGCACTTCCAATCTGAGTGTGTTGGAGCCTGTGAAATACCATGGCCTGATCTACTCTTTACTTCAGTCCAGCTCTACATGTGCAATGAAGTTCAGACTCCTCTGTATGGCATTCAGGATCCCTGATTAGCTTCTTTGAGCATAGAAAACTGCTTGTACTGCGATAGCCTGAATATTTGTGTTCCCTTCAAATTTATATATTGACACCCCAATCTCCAATATAATGGTATTTGGAGTTGAGACCTTTGAAAGGTGGTTAGGTCATGAGCATAGGGCCTTCATGAATGAGATTAGTGTCCTTACAAAAAGAGACACTTCTCTTTGTCATGGAAGGGCACAGCAAGAAGATGGTCATATGCAAGCCAGGAAGAGGGCCCTCACCAGAACCTGAGCATGCTGGCCTCGCACCCTGATCTCAGACTTCCAGTCTCCAGAAGTGTGAAAAATAAATGTTTGTTGTTTAACCCACCAGTCTCTGGTATTCTGTGATAGCTGCCCAAACTAAGACATCTAATTTCCTGAAAGTAACATCCTCTCTGTCACCATTGTGCCTTTCCATATGCTATTCCCTCTGCCCCACTAACATCCCTGTCTTCTTAGAAAGCTTGCCCTCTCCTCTGAGACTGGCCTCAGGCATCACCACATCTGTTAAGCTTGCTCTGCGTCTGTGAAACCAAAGAATCTGTTCTGCTGCTTTTCCTAGAACAAAGGAGGTTTGCTAAAGAGATGAAGTCTCCACCTCTGTAAAGTTGTAAATGACACTCCTGCAGTTTAGAAAATATGCCACAGAGCACCATGTAACTGAGAAAAATAAGCAGGAGAACCTAATGTAGTTGAAGAAGTTGGAAAACTCGTTTCCAAGCAAATGTCAGATATTCCCTCAGGACTGCCATGATCCCTTGGGAAGGACTTAAGAAAGTCTGAGGGGTGTATATTTGGAAGGAGTCCTCTTACTACAGATGGTGAGGATTTAAGCAATCTGGACCACACAATCATTCCTTCAAACATTTATTGAGTTCCTAACATGCAATAGGCATTTACGAGTGGCTGAAAGACAAATACATGTTCCATGTATGTAATTAGAAGTGGTCTCTGCCCTTACAAATGAGGTCAGTAATTTGAACAATGAGTTAGTAAATATTGTGCACATTACGATCAAGGTTTCCATAGGATACAGTGGAGCAAGGTGAAGAGAAGTGGAAAAGTCTAGGTGAAAATGACACTAGGTTATGCATTCTCCATGGGGTTGGTACAGCCCCCCAAGGGGGCAAAATTGGTTCTTGAGGGGGACAGCAAAAAAAAAAAAATCTTAGATATTACAATGACTGGTGTCTCTCCAAAGGGCTGCATTATGTAAACAGATATAAAGTACATCTGTGTTATTAAAATTTTATAGCAGTGGGTGGCAGTTAGAGAAAAATGTCTTAAAAGTCTCCTATGGAGGGGCAATAATGAAGAAAAATGGTTGGGGGAAATTTTAAAGAAGAAGGTTCTTCCCCTGATGGGGAGTGGGAGCAAGAAGGAACAGCACAGTAAGGCACAAGCCTCAAGGAGGGTGATGGGGATGAGTCTGACCAGAGAGCCAGGTTCAAGGAGGTTGCAGCAAGTGATAAACTCAGGGAGGCAGGTGGACCTGATTCCACTCTAGCATCTCTCAGAACATCTGGGACTGCTGTGTTGGAACCAAACCAAGACGTGTGCAACAATAACAGGCATTGTCAATAAGGCTTGCTGCCAAGACTTTCCCCTTGGCTTTGACCTCTTTGACATTGATATTGGCTGGTCCTGATCAGGTTAGCTCTGGACCCCTCCTGGCAAAGGGCTATTCTTTCTGTTCCTACTAGTTCACACTCTCTTTTGCTTCTAGACCAAAGCTGTCTCCCTCCTCCCGCCTCTGCAGTCCTTGTGACTGGAGTGGCCAACTATCCCACCCCATTTTCCCAGGACATGGAACTTTGAATGTTAAAACCAAGACAGTCCTGGGAAAACCAGGATGGTTGGTCACCCTACTTAGGACCAGTGCTATGTCCTTTTGATATTCAACAGGTACAGCAAATTGACAGTCAAGCATGCTTTCCTTGTGCCCTACACCTATTTAAGCCCTTGCCCTGTTGCTGCTCAGAGCAGCAATTTTCAGCCTTGACTGTATATTATAATCAGCTGGAGAACTTTAAAGACTCCTGTTGCTGAGGGCACATTCTAGAACAATTACATCAGAATCTCTTGGAGTAGAACCAAGCATCCATATTTTTTAAAGCTTCCCAGATGATTTCTATATATAGCCAAGGTGAAAACTGCTGGCTTAGAGCAACAGCAGTAATTAACTATTAATGTAAGGCACTGAGTTGACTCTAATTTGGAGGGACTGTCACTTTTTAACCTGAAAGTGTTAACACATATGCCTCAATATAAGGTCTGTCAATATTTTGGGAATTAGACTCATTAAATCAAAAGTTAAAATTAAACTGAAATTAGAGGTAGAAACACCTTCTAGTATCTATATGCCCCCACTTTTAGTCATTTTGTATATATTCCTTTTTTGCAGGCAGAATCAATGGAACAGGGTAGTCTTGGTTTGTAGGAACTTACATCACATGAAAAGGATCTTAGATTTAAAATCAACCAGTAATACTTAAAACTAATGGTTCACTGCTGTTAGCAGCTGGTAGACCTCTGTGAAGCTGGCATGAGTAATCTCTAATGATTTCCATCAATACACTTCCCTGTGGTATGTCTCAAGTTGTCTCTGGGGACGCTGTCACCATTTGGAAAGATTATTCATCCATCTGAATGGTTAGCATGCATGGAGCCACTTGCTAACATATGCAAGAAATGAAAAATCAGTTTACAGCTGAATTGCGGACTCACACAAAAATGTTAGCTTTGAAAGCACCTACGTAGGCATTGCACGTAAGCCCACTGAATATTCCTGGGACCTTCCATAAAGTCAGCCTTGTTAACATTTTTGTTTCTATTATCTAGCAATAGCCCAAAACGAATAAAGGCAAAGCAATCGCAGCCGTCTATAACTGCGAGTGTATCTGAGATGAGCTTGAGCCTGATTCAGAAGGTATTTAAAAATGTTTTTCTTGAGGATATTCTTTCACCAATGGGACTTAAATGGGAAAAAAAAGTTGTGCTTGTCTTCTATGAAGAGGAAGAGCATGACTATGTGTGACAGGGATAATCTTTTGAAAATATTCAACCATTGCATTTAATCCTGGAACATCCCTAGTTTCTGGTTGCCCGTCAGTTTTGTGTAAACTATCTGGTGTACTCAAATCATACACCTGTGAAGGGGAAACCCTGAGGCCTCTTGACCAAAGGAATGAGGATGGAGAGCATTTCTGAATAGACTGGGAGAAACAGGGAGAAAATCTGGCACTGCTGGTGACTGGATGTGTAGAAGAGAGACAGACATGAGGCAAAGGAAGGGGTCCTGTGTCCTCATGATGCCCTCTTGGCCAATATCCTGGAGGGGAGGGTGCGGGAACAAGTTAGGGTCTGGGTCTAGCCATAGCACTTCCTTTAGCATGCCGTAGTCACTGTCCATCCCAGGGCCCAATTAGCCCTGTGAATGATGGATGATAGTGGGACAGTGCCAAGTAACTATTAAAAGTCTTGGGCTATATACTTTTTGGCTCATGTGAGTGGTTAGTTGTTATAATAGAAGCCGCATTGCTGATTATATTGGTTCATCAGAGTTGCATGCTGTGTGAGTTCCCATGGCCATCAGGACATATTAAATCCAGAGCATGGGGGGCTGGGGGCCAGGGCCAATATAACGTAATACATGTAAAGCTGTCCTGGCCCCTCTTCTGCATGGGATGTGCACAGCAGCAGCAGGACACCCTGACTAGGCAGATAAGGAACAACACATTGGAGACCAGTGGGCCCAGAGGACAGCACTGGAGCCTGTGCACTAGAGCAAGGACACCTTCCCATCACTCCCAGGAGGTCAAGTGTGTCGCTCTGCGCACCCAGAGGTCATCTTTGGAAGAGCAGTGGAAGGAGGAGGAAATTTGAAAGGCTGAGTAATTATCTGAAGGGAGACTGGGTTATGGGAATGACACTATCTAACCAGAAGAGGTAGAAATGCATTCATGGTCAAGTCAGTGCTTCTCACCACCGTTTCCCCTCCTTCTGCCCCAAGCCCAGCCCAATAAGCACTCAGACGGATAGCAGATCAGTCATAAGAAACAAAAACTACACCTTCAGCAGAGTCAGCAGAGAATGAATTCTCCACCTCTCACTACCTATGTGACTTTGGGCAAGTCATTCATGTATTAATATTTATTTACAAACATCCTAGTCTGGGTACCACAGTGGGCGGCAGGAATCAAGTGAAAACAGAGTGTCTTCGCGTAAGGCATTTGCTGTCCCCACTCCCTCAGTTACCTTCTTCTCTTTCAAAACCTAGAGTCCGCAGGCAATAAATGTTACTTTTCTTACCCCTTCTCTAACTTAAAATAGTTGTTGCTTTTCTAAACTTTAAAATAGATATAGCAAAACTTACTTCATTGTTGTTGAGGATTAAATGAAAGAATGGACATAAATATAGATAAGATTATAGGTGGTTCTGATGAGTTTGCTTTTTCATCCAGAGGAAAAAAATTATTTGGAAAATAAACTCCGCTAACATATGTAACCCAAATGTTGACATTTCCATTCACCAAGTGGCGCTTTCCCTGTGACGTGTCTGGGGAAGGGAAGTCGTCAGTGCCCTCATCCTGCTCTGTGTCCTGGGCTTCTCCGAACCTCCACCTTCATCTTAGCCGTGAACCATCACTCATCTACCCTGCAAGCACTTGAGTCCTTGTTCCTTGGATCCTTCCTTCCAAGTGCCACTAACCCAAAACTTACACAGTTTGCATAACTTATTGTAAGACTGAAATAAGTAGAAAGACTGAGAAAGGAGGACATTTAAACATTTGATTAGATGCCTGTTTACATTCACCCCCTCAAATGTGAGCATTGCTTCTCTGTCTTGAAATTCACCTTTACTCTTTCTTGAAAAGAGAACTGTGATATATAAATTTTACCTGTAAGGTTTCTTATCCTCTTTAGAAATGTTTTAGCCTCTATTCAGAGAGGCTTTTTTCTAGGATCCATTTTACTCTCCCAATCAGGGAATCTGAGGCACTAAAATGTCCTAAAACACATTTCCCCAACTGTCGATTATTCAGCTTGTTTTAATAAAATGTGAAGAGGATTGGCCATGATAAATGCATAAGCACTTCAAGTCCAGCAGCACCTTCCAGGAAAAATTTTTATGTTCCAGGGTTAAGTTTTCTGCACTATTGTAATGTGGACATATAGACCCTTCATTCTTTCTTTGGGAACTCCTTCAGTTTCTCTCTTTAATTTTTGGAAAACATACAAGTATGCACATACACACAGGTATAGTTTCTTTTCGCTAATTCCTAGAAACAACACACACACACACACACACACACACACTCACACTACACAGACACGCAGAGACCGTCTATGGACAAACAGCGATGCTTAGAGAGAAATTTAATTTACAGATGTATGTAAAGATGCAAAAGACATTTACTTCCATGGTAGCAACAAGAAACAACAGGATGAGGGGGGAAAAAAAATCACAGTTTTCCACAGTGCAATTGAAGAGAGAGGAGTGGCAGAAGTCTTAATGAATTCCAGAGGAGGAACTCTTCTTAGGCAAGGGAGACACATGGCAGTTTCAATACTTGGCGGCAATAGTCCCATGTGCCCTAACCAAAAACTAAAGCCAAACCAAATGCCCATTAGCAGAATATGTAAACATATCATGGTAAAATCATGGAATATTGCTCAGTAAATAAAACAAAGTACTGATACACATGACCATACGGATGAATCTCAAAACCACTATGCTACATGGAGGAAGCTCGGTGTAAAAGAGTGCACACTGTGTGGTGTCATCTTTTCTGAAATTCAAGAACAGACAAACCTTTGCCTTGTTAGAAACCAGAAGAGGGGTTGCCATGTGACCTAGGGATGGACTGGAAGGAGCCTGAGGGGACATTTCGGGGGGTTGACAGAATTGTTTTATATTTTCTTTGGAGTGTCCTTGACACATGTATACATTTGTCAAAATATATCAAATTGTACTTATGATCTGTAAAATCTGTACACATATATCACTCTATATAAGCACACGGAAATAAACTGCATGCTTTGCATTTGTGCATTTCACTGTAAGAAAATACCCTCAATTTCTAAGAAGATATTTAAAAATTCACAAGTTTTCTTTAGCTTTACAAGATCCTCTAAATTAATTCAAGGAATGTATTCTCCATGGCACCTTGTGTAGTGTGGAGAAAGGCCTGTTAAAAGCATTTATCGGAGATCTGACATCCCATCATGGCATTTCTAACCTCACACCCTTATCCAGTGGACCTTTGTGATGGGGTCAATGGTGTCAGTTCTAGAACCACAGATGGGGAAAGGCTGCTGTCTGAGATGAAGCATGTCACTTACATGCAATACTACCTGCAGGCACTTCCCTAGATGTCCATGTTTGCTTATGATAGCAGCCAAGGTTTAAAAAGTAGGAGATTTTTACTACCCTAAAACTCAGCCAAGAGTTAACTTTCCCATAGCCCAGCTCCCTAACTAGGGAGACAAAGTCATCCTAAGATGAGATACACCAATGGCCCATGGACATCCCCTTGCTCCATAAAGACTCTAAATCTGACACAAATAATAAAACTGGATAGAGCCATAGAGACTGGATGTTTCTTGACTAGCAAAACTGAAAGCTGATTCTTTTCCGCTGCAGCCTTCTAGAGGTGAGACCAGAAAACACTAAGCAGAAGAAGCCGGAAAAGAATTCTTTGGGGGCTTGTGTGCCTGCCTGCAATGTCAGCGAGGCTGGCTATAGTTGACAGGTACACTATTTCCTCTGTGAAAAGTAGCCCATAAATGTAATCAATCTCTTCTTAATCCAGTGACAAGGGGTTGAGAATGAACTTTGGTTTTCAGCCTCCGAAACAAAAGAAAAGTTCATGGAATTCCACATGGGCTGAGGGGAAAGGACAGCAGTCAGGTGGGAGGTGAGGAGACATTTCCTGGGAATGGTTTTTCTCACTTGTCTGAGAGATTTTCCAGACCTAAGTCTTTGTCTCATGCTCCAAACATCCAAATGCACAAATATGAACTGGAAATGCCACAACTTTTGTGCTAAGTTTGAGACCAGACCGACGTCAGTACATGGAGAAAAACGCAGCTGGGAGAAGCGCAGAGAAACAGGAACAGACCATTAGATTAGGTCCACCTTAGAGGCCACCCTTCTTCCAACTCTCCATTCATGTAAGCCAATAAAGTCATTACTGTTTACACAAATCTGAGTTGGGTTTTTTCTAACTAGGGGCCTAAGAACTCCACCTGATATTGTGCCAAATATATATTTGTTGAAATTACGTATGACATTTTCCTGAAAATTCACAATTACTTTTCAAAAAGATTGATCATAACTGTCACATATGCTATAACGATGCTCTCCTATGTGTTCTGTGGAAAGGTGATTTTTAAGCCAACATCTTGAACAACAATAACCTTGTGCTCAGAGCAAGCACAAGAAAGAATTTGAGGGTTACTTCCTAAGTAGCTTATATTGTATAAGAGCTTGCTAATGAGTTTGCCAGAATTACCTAAAACTCTGCTAGTGATATCTAATCTTTAACTATAGTGTTCTTGGAAACCCCTTGCATGTTACATAAACTGGTCAGTCACCAACTGCAATCATGTGGTCTCTCTGTGAGCAACAGTTGTTCCTACAAATCCTGTAAGGCTGAGGATGGCAGAGGGGATCAGGAAATCCCATCACCTTGGTGCATATGGAAGCTATCGCAGCACCCCAACTGCAGCGCCTGTTCTTCACAGCATGAGTTCACTTCCCTTAATCATACTTTATGCTCTCCAAAAATAATGTGGAGGAAGCATACATTACGTACTTAAAGACATACCATCTGTTTTACTTCTCTGCCAAGAGAGGAATTCCATATTAAAATGAAAGCCTCAGGTCATCATAGGAAGGAGAAAGCTAAGATAAATGTCTTTTCTTTCCTCTTTTTTTTTTTTTTTTTTGCTCCTCCAAACATATGTCTAAAATGTTTCCCATGGCCATACAATAAAACAGGTGGATACATTTAACTTTTACATACAGGCCATTAACTGAATGCAAACCCACAGCCTCAGATTCCAAACCATAAAAGTAGTTCTTCCGATGGAACAATAGAAACAAAAGCTGACATTTTGAAATTCCTACCAATAGATCATGGGCAAAAAGTGAGTCTTACTCATGTTTGTACCTCCCAAGCCCAGCTCTGCCAAGCATGGAGCAAACACAGTGTTTGTCAAACGTATTAAAATACAAAGAACTATGTCTTTTCTGTGAAATAATGTATTAGGCCAGTGGTCCCAACCACGACACATTAAAATCACCTAAGTCACTGCTAAAACATAAAGGTGGCTAAGATTCTCCCCAGACCAAGTACATCAGAACACAGTCTGCACAGGTGAGTCTGACAAGGTAGCCATCTGTATATTTAGCTTATATGAAGGAAAATGCTTAAAAAGTATGCTTATTGGATTAATAGTCTATCTCTGTCTTTGTTAGTGCTGCTATAACAAAATATCACAGACTGGGTAATTTAAAAACAATAGAAATGTATTTCTCAAAGTTCTGGAGGCTGGAAAGTCCAAGATCAAGGTGCCAGCAGTTTCCATGTCTGGTGAGGACCTGATCTTTGCTTTCAAGATGGCATTTTGTGGAAGAATTCTATGAAGAAGAGGAACAGAACTCTGTGTCCTCACATGAAGGCGGGAAGGCAAACAGCTCCCTCACACCTCTTCTACAGGTGCTAATCACTTTGTCAAGGTCCTGTCTCTTAATACTATCGCACTGGTGATTAAGTGTTGACACATGAATTTTGAGGACACATTCAGACCACAGCATTTCCCCTTCTAGTCCACGGTGTCCACGTCAAGGAAATTTTTTGGTTAAGTAATAGAACAAAATCTCATTTTAAACCAAAGTTGGATACCAGTAATAGAAGCTTGAGAAATGATCTTGAAGTTTAGGGATCTTAAAAAAAATTAAGTGTTCTCTAAATTAATTTCAGCAAAGATTTCAACAAAACTCAGGAATACAATGCAAACTAATTGATTAGCAACCCTCTCAGATTAGACCAAACCTCAGGCAGAGGATGCTTAATGAAAATACCTGGTTTCACAGGTTTTCCAGAACAGTGATGCTAACTCTTAGAGACTTCATAGGCCTTCAAATTGTTGAGGTTCATCCATCCCGAAAATTACACTATTTAATAAGATCTCTGAGAATAAATGCTGGCTTATTACAAGATACTAAACATATGTATTAATCAGATCACCTTGTCCTTTTACCTTAAAATAAATTTTAACTCCGTGTAGTTGGTGCTGTGCTCTGAGCCACACACCAACTGAATCGGAACTCGCTTTTTAACAAGATCTCCAGTTATGTGTGTGCACACCAAAGCCTGGGAAGCACTGTTCTAGACAAGGTAAATCCAGACCACTCACCATCTTAAGACCTCTGCGGCAACAACTCTGTGCACAAGGAGCAACTGTGGCCAGAGGAATTGCTCGGAACTCAGCAAGAGTTGTACTCAGATTGAGGCCCTTAACATAAGAAATCTTTGCCTTTACATCATCTGCCTTAGAGCAGGCTTTCTGGCAGACGCTCGCGATCTCAAAAATATTTTATGTCCCTATTTGGAGAAAAAGACATCTTTTTTCCATTTTGCCTTTGGCTCAGGAGTGATTACCCTGTGTTATGCTGCGTAAAGTTCTAGCATGACAGGTGAGTCCAGGAGCACAGGCCCATACTCTCAGCTAGACCCCTGCTGAGTCCTCCTCCTCTGAGATGAGTAAAGGGAGATAGATACTCCCCCAAATGAACGTGTGGGAGAAAGGCCAATGAGGTGGGAGTAGAGATGCCAAGTGCTTAGCCTGGAAACATTTTCTCTTCTTTATTAATCTGTGGACTTGGCTCCTTCAGATAATCTCCAGCACAGACAGCTCTATTTAGACACACAAATTTCCAAGGCTAGCAGGTTAATGAATCAATCTGTTCTTCCCTTCCCACCCCTCCAAGCCCACTCTATGAGAAAAATAAGAATTGTCTCCTCTGCATCCATTGTTTTCTAAGCTACCCCACGAAAATCCCATTGCACAGCAGTTTTGAACAGCTTTCCAGTGTTTCCAAAGCCTATGCTTTGTTCAATTTTAGAATATCACCTGCCACGTGGTATTATTTCTTTGTATTTTATAGAATGAACAACCTTGAGCTAGGTATATGAATATAATATTAGGAAATTTTTATAATAAAAAATAGAAGACAAATTTATCCCTGAAATATACACAGCAGAGCTTGAGTGTTAATTTTTTCTGCATATCTAGTTGTCCAGGTATTTGTGAGAATACTCTATCCATGGTGCAATAGAGAACAAAGAAAATTTGTCAACATGTTTAAATCTATTATATATGGGTGCCCCATCACCTCCCAAAGAAGAATAGGTCTTTATGTTATTAAGTTAGAACCTTCATAGCTATAATATTTTTGGTTCTGAATATTAGTTAATATATTTCTTCCTTTTCTGTACCCCATATCTACCAGTTAGTATTTTGGAAGACTTTAAATGAGTTGATATCATGTCATGTTCCTATATTGATCCTGATACACAGTTAGAGATCAATAAATGTTACCCTCCCACCAAACAGAAGATTGAGGAGAACTTCAGGGAGAAAGCAGCATTTTAGTAGACACTTAAAAGAAAGAAGGGTTTGCATAGTTGGAGAAGTCAGAGATGGAGGGGATTCCACGGTGAGACAAGAACAAGCAAATTCAAATGATATGGAAGTAAGCAGAGACCAACAGGAAGTATCATGTGGCCAAATGCATTTGCAAATAGAGTGAGAAAAAAACTCTGATAAGACAGGCTGGAGGTAATTCTTGAAGAAAATATCTCTTGCAATAAAGCAATCTTGAATCAAACCATGTTAGAATATTTTTTACATTCTAATAACATATGTAATATTCCAAGTCTTTTTCAATGCTATGAAAATTTGTATTTGGAGATTTCTATTTGCCCAAGAAAATGAAGAACCATTCTTTAAGGATTGAGAAGTCTATTCTGCAACAAATCAAGAGACAGCCTTTTCAGGTCACCTTCCCATGAGCTTAGGTCTGAAAAACTCCAGCAATTATCATCATTTCATCCTATGGCTGTATTTTTTTTTTCTTTTTTTTTTTTTTTTACAAAGCTTGCTGCTGTTGACGATAGCTGATTTTAAAACAAACATGAGACAGAAGGAGTACTGGACTAGCACAGAGCAGGACCTAGCAGATAGCAAGTGTTCAGTAATTTATTTTCTTTGCCATAGAATTAATTGCTTTAATCCTACTCTTGCAGTCCTGGCCCGTTTCTGTTACTAATTTTCTGAGTGCCTTTGGGCAAGTCTTATAAAAAATTCTCTAAGGCCACTTTTCTCCTTTTGTAAAAAAAAAAATACTG
The DNA here is from genome assembly GCA_004363605.1 of Indri indri. NCBI lineage: Eukaryota > Metazoa > Chordata > Mammalia > Primates > Indriidae > Indri > Indri indri. The sequence goes on along the minus strand of RJWJ010013457.1, from coordinate 19,142 downwards.
GTATTATAATCCTTTACTTCATAAAGATGCTGAAAGAATAATACTAGATGGAATATATGAAAGGGCCAAGCCCAATCTCTGGCCACGGAGGGCAGGCAGACAGTAAAAGGTGGTTGGTTGGCCCACGAACACTATGATCCACGATTCCAGGGTCAGGCAATACTGTGGATCGAGCTCCTTCCTGAGCCAGTGCACCAAATCCCAACCAGATAGTCTTTAAGGATTCTGTCAAAATAATAACTTTTCTTTTAATCATGTTCTCTCTTTTTTCTTTGGAGTTTGGTGATGTATGTCCTTTATAAATCCATTCTTTTTGACACAGATCAGAAAAAGGAAATGAGGTAAAAATAACAAATTTATACAAACACCCCTTCATTCTGTTGGGAAAATTGGTGCTTCGGCACCTACTTCTCAACTGTGGAATGGAGAGTACAATCAAGTGGGTGCCCAAGCACCCTTCCCGCGCTAATCCTCTGAACCACATTTTATGGTGAACAAGCTATGTACAGTTGTGCCTTGAACAGCACGGTTTTGAATTGTGGGGGCCCCCTTACACATGGATGTTCTTCCACCTCTACTGCCCCTGAGACAGCAGGACTAACCCTTCCTCTTCCTCCTTCTCCTCCTCCTCAGCCTACTCAACACGATGATGAAGACCTTTATGATGATCCACTTCCACTTAATGAGTAGTAAATATGTTTTCTCTTCCTTATGATTTTCTTAATAATATTTTCTTTTCTCTGCCTCACTTTATTAAAAGAATACAGTATATAATACATATACAAAATACGTGTTTATTGGCTGTTTATGTTATTGGTAAGGCTGCCAGTCAACAATAAGCTTTAGTTAAGTTTTTGAGGAGTCCAAAGCTATACAACTTTCAACTGTGTGGGAGGTCAGCTCCCCTTACCCCGGAGTTGTTCAAGGGTCAATTACACAGGGAACTGGAGAGACGCATTCATGTCTTTTTCTGCCTCAGATTATATGTATTTTTTAAAATTACTTTAGTGTTGAAAAATATATTTTATTTTTTTACTTTAACTTTATGGTTTTCATCTTACAAAAACCCTGTGAGGAGAGATTTGCAATCTCCACTTGTTTTAGATCAAGAAAGTGTGACTCAGAGAGGTTGAAGTCACACAGGAAATGAGTAACAGAGCAGGAACAGGGATGCAGATATTCTGACCAAAATTCTTTCTTTTCTACCAGGTGTTCCCGGAACTCAACATTCTAGGAGCATTTGTTCAGGAACCTTGTATAGTTTCAAAAAGTTGCTTTGGATGAGGAAACTGAGTTCTCAGGTCTGTTTTTCATTTGTTTACATATTTTTTCTCTCTCTCTTCCCTCCTGTCTAGCTGACAGCTATACTTTCCCTTTGCTGTCAATATGCCTACCTATAACTCTCCTCTCTCTAATCTTCTTTTTAAACTAATATGACTTTAAAACTGCAAAACAGAGGTTGTCAAAAAATGAGTAAAGAGTGATGGATCTCGGAGGAAAGGGCCCCAGGTTTCTCTTGGAGTAAAGTGCACAGACATGGGCTTCCTCAGACCTTTTCATTCCTTGGTGCTCAGAATAGATTAGACTAACAGACAGAAGAGTTCCTGCTGGATACGGGTTTTTTTGCAAATTTATTGGTCCCAAGGTCGTTGTTTTGTTTATTGTGTTACTGCCTTTCCTCCTCTGGCAACACTAGGCTGTGAGCCATCCATGCAGTGTGTGTACCAGTCACATCTTTATCTCTCATGCCCAGCATTGAGACATAGCAGCTGTTTATTCTTTCATTCATTTGTTCATTCAATGTATATATTTTGAGAGTCTGCTATACACTGAGCACAATGTTAGACATTGGACATGCATAGATTAAAGCACTCAGATCTTGACCTCACATTGCTGACAATTTAGAAGGGCCATAGAGAGGAAAACACAAAACTAGCATGCATGGACTCAGTACCATAGTCCAGATGTATCCAAAGGATACCTGGAGCCCAGAGGGAGGCCTGCTCCAAGGGAGTCTTACTTCTTTCTTGTATCAGCCATAGATGGTTTCCAGGAACACAGTGTAAAAGAAGATATTCTAAGCAGAAGGAACATCCAGTACAAAGAGAGGAGGCAGCTGGGAATGAGGCTGGCATGATTGGGAATTGCAATTCAGTTGCTATTGCTGGAGTATAAATCCGCAGTGTGCCAGCAACCTGAAATTAAAAGCCCCAATTTGCAATGTTTTCTGATATCCAAGGTGCAAATCCTCCCACCGTAGCCAATTTCAAGCTCCTAAGGGTTTGACTACTGCCTCGCAGAATTCCTAAATTAGATACAATCACTTCTCAAGAGTGGCTCCTCCACGTGACTAAAAAGAAGCACTCTCTCAATCAGAGTAAAATAACTTTGTCCCAAACTGGGTATCCTACATTCTACGGGAAGTAGTGACCTACCCCAGTTTATACTCCCCCTTTGGGACCTTTTGTCTTTATTGTCACACCTACTTCAGGACAACCCAACAAGGAATTTGCCTTGGCTTTTTTTTTCCCCAAACAACATACAGTGTTTGTAAACATAGAGATTTGTATTGAAGATTTGGAGTTTAAGTCTCAATTAGCTTGATTTAATTATTTCACAATGCATACATATACTAAAACATCACAGGTACCCCACATATCTATATTTAGCTATCTGTATCTATCTACATTACATATATGCACAATTATTATACATTTAAAAACAGCACAGGGCAGGGGATAGCAAATGAGAGAGTGAACAGGTACGTAAGACTGTGCAGGCTTTATTATTTGCTAAACGTATTGCCACTGCTGGGTTTCTAGAGAGAGTCATATAAGGGAAGACCATTGTTAGCCAGTGCCTGTCCCATTAATAAACAAAAAGAGGGTTTCTATTTTGTTTTGTTTTTGTCTTCTTGTTTCATTTTGTTCTAGACACCTCTGGTAGGTAGCCTAAGAGAAAACACTGATTTGAAGCCAATATTTTAATAAATCTTTTGCAAGGTGGAACTGTTAACAGTTCTTTATTCAGTAAGCTACAATTTCCTGCTCTGGAAAATCCCTTTCTGTGTGATACAAAAGTGCCCTATCTCTCCTGGAGAGCAGCAGTGCAGCCGACAGTTACACAGAGGGTCTCACTACATTACAAAACAGCTCTGACCACAAAGAAATGACAAATGCACACGGTGATGGATGCAGAAGATACAAAAGAGTATCTTTAAACAACTTGAACATTCTGCGCACTACCAATGCCAAGGGACATTTCTATTTTGCTTACAAAGAGATGGGACTTGATTGGAGGAAAAGGGTTCTGCAGCAGGAAGAACTTAGTTCAAAACTCCCCACAGCAGTGCCCCATGAGGTGCTTCCACAGCCTTTTACACGATGAACCACTGACTGGGGCCAGTAGAATGGATTGGCTTCTCCAGGACTTTTCACACTTATCAACTCCAGAGGGTAAGATGAATTCCAAACACAGTGACAGGAGTGGCTGGGGAGTTTCCTGGGACATGTGGCTCAGCACTGTACCGTTTAGTTCCTGGTGACTTTTATGGAGCTATGTGGGCAAGGGGAGAAACAGACATTGGGCCAGGTATACTTCGGGGTTGTCCCATATGGGCCGTGCCTGGTGCTGACACCCACAGAGGGGGCTGTGTGCACACAAATTTGTACACTCACCCACCACCCACCCACCTACCCACACTCACATGCTCTTACAGAGCACGTTGAAAAATAACACTCTGGGTTTCATAACTCGCTTTACTTGGCCGCAGGAGCCCTAGAGCAGAGCCAGGACTGCGCAGTTCGGACGGCTTTTCCTTCAGCTGGAGAAGCAATCCCTTCTAAATTAAATGCCAGGTGTGAAGCAGGTTTCCGTCTTTGTGCTCCTCTGCTGCGAATAAACAGACATTCCTGTGCAAGCGCGAGGTAATCCATGCATAATTCACCCTGGGGCTCCACTTTCCAGATGTGCAGCCACTAGTGGGTTCCCTTGGCTGCCCGGCTTTGTTTCTTTGAGATGCTATATTGCCTGCAGCCGGATCTGACTCCGCCAGCCCTCCTAGGCCTCCCTAGGCCTCCCTAGCTGTCACTGCGCGGGGCTGTCTCACCTTCCTCTGGCCCTGCTGCCCACCGGCCGCCACCACCCCCCTGTGCTGCTCTCTGGGACCCTCTGCTTTGTGGCTCATGTTGATTTTTCATGCTTCATGTTTTCTACTTCAAAGCCGAAAGTGAATGTACCTTTATAAAGCAGACATTTCTTGTTCAATGTGAAGGATTTAAGGTTTCCTCTTGCTTGCCTGTGGAAGGCCTTCTTCCAAGACTGAGAAGAAACTTCAGGAGTTTTTAAGGTTGCTGTTTACTTTTACCATGAGGGAAAGGAGCTATAGAACTGTTCCTGCCCGCTGTCCCCTCCCCATTTTGTGTGCCTACTGTGTGCCAAGCACAGCTAAGCACTTTACACAGGTCACTTACATGTACTCTTTCAGAAGACAAACATCAAATGCGTATTCATTGCTGTTGAACATCCTAGTCATCTCTTTAGTGAACACGGTCAGGAAGGGTGCCTAGGGAACTTTGCTGAAAGTGACGTGGGGTTTATACAGCTGCCCCTGTGTTCTCTAGCTGTGAGTCCTTAGAAAGTTACCTACCTATGTTTCTTTTTCTTCACCTGTAACATAGTGTTGCAAAGGCTGTTATAAAGGTCAAAACCAATACACGTAAAGGACTTAATAATAAATGCTTTATAAATATTTAATATTCCCTATTGCTATGCTGTCCTGTTTAGTCGGCACTGAAGGTTGCCATTTGTATCTTCATTTTTAGCTATAAAACATTGAAGCTTGGACTCACACCATCTTGCCACTAGGAGCCCAGAAGCCCAGCTAAATTCATAGGCAGTATGTCTCAATTCAAACCCTGTGGACTTTATCCTAGTCAGCAAAATCCTTCTCTATCACTTTATGTCCTGAAACTTAACCTTGGAATCCTAGATTTCCAAGTTGGCAAGTAAAGCAACAACAACAAAAGTTATATTCAGAATATAATTTTTACCACAAAAACATCTGTCTCATTAAAATGGGCGTGCAGTTATTCTTGTAGTGTCTTGGCAATTTAAAGGATGTTTTGTTTGGATAAAACATTGCCATGCCTTTCCAAAGCAAGGTCAATCCTGGTAAAATTAAATTGTCTGCCTGGCGACATTATTCTTTATCCCACCTGGATATCACAGGTGCCCTTTCAAAAGGACACTAGCCCAGTGTAATTGTTCGGTTCATCCTTCCTGGCAATATTAATAGGTGTCTATTTGACATTGCTCTCTGGGTGACCATTTCTAATCTTTAACGTTCCTTCTCCTAATAGCCAACAATGACCTTTGCATGCCTAATTCTATACCATTTGTTTCAGATTTACCCTTTGATTTTTCTAGCAATAGTGCATGAAAAGATTTTGCATACAGAATATCTGTTGAAAACCAACAGGGCCACTTACTATCACACCCCTCAGACTGGTTTCACTTTAAATTGGAGATCCTGAGCTTCACATCACATGCAACACTCCCCAGGCTATTTATGCTGCATAAGTCTACTCTGTCAGCAATACATCGCTGTACGCAAAAAAAAAAAAAAAGTTTATGAGTCTCTGAAAGGAAATGCACAACAATTCTACTATGTTTAGTTTATTTTCATTCTATTAATTACAAAAGAGGTTCAGAGACTTTCAGTGCCCTGCCTAATGTCCCACAGCTACGGTGTGGCAGAGGAGACCCCATCGGTCTGGCTCCCGTTCCACTCCCTCCCTTCATGTGAGTATTATTTACTAAGGTCATGGGCTTAATGTAAGTTTCTTCATTTTAGAAGATGACCCAGTGTTTGATTTTGTGAATAAGCAAAGTATTAATAAGAATTCTAAAATCTATCAGGAATGGAGCAAGGAAGGCCGTGTTCTCTTTTATTTTTCAGATGGTGAGAAAACCTCACTCCTGTTGCAGAGAATAGGGATAGGAAGAACTGCATTTATAGCCTCTTGTTCTTCTCCTAATGTAGTGCTCACTATGCTAACAAGCAAACACTGCCTCAATAAAATCAAATGAGGCGAATATGCTACACCACGCAGGGAAGGCCCCTGGCCTCTGGGCATGCAAAAAGAAAGAAGAAGCCTAAAATTTGAAGCCAGATGAACTACCCCCTATGTGATTCCTAAAAATCAGTGAACCCCTGAGTTTCCCAACTACTTCATGTACAAAATGTGACTAATAGCACTTACCTCCAGGAATTGATAGAGGAATTAAGTGAAATAATATATAAAGTGCCTAGAATAAAGTAGTCACTCAGAAATTTTAACTTCTTGCCCCTGTGGCTTTCCTAGAAAAGCAAAGATGCCATCTGCAGCGGAGTGGGTTTAGCCTTCTGATCCAGCACTAGACCACCGTCTTGCCGTCAGCCATTACCATTTGTCAACAGTGCTGTTTTGTCTGCCCAGAAGATTCTTCTCAATGCTCCTCCCCATTCTAACCTTTTGATATGACCAGGACATTCTTGCTGATTGTCCCAAAGATGGGCATTCACTCAAATCAGCGCATTCCGCAGGATTTGGAACTTGGGGTGGGAAGGAGCAGATCACAGACTGTCGCTGGTGGTGGAGCTGGCGGGCAGGAGGAGGAAGGAGCTGAAGCTACCATGTCTTCCCCTTTGTGGAGAAAGCTGATCTGAGACGTGAAGAAAACAGTAGCCTGGTAGAGAGTCCCTGAGGCCAGCTGCCCTCTGTCCTTTCTTGTTTTCCAGAACCTTCCAATACCTCACAGTCCCCACCCCCCAAATCCTTGCATATTCTAGCTCAAATAGGGTTGCTTTTAACATGCCACCAAAGAAATCTTAAAATAATATTTTCTCAAATCACTTAAGTTGGGCATTAGTCTCATTTATTGAATGGAAACCCAAGCCTAGAGGGGTGGGATGTTGATGCAGGCAAGAAGCTAGTCAGAGGCAGCACTGGAACTCCTACATAAGCCTCTTCAAAACCAAAGCCCAGGCTGCCTCCACTCATGCTCAGGAACCCTACTGTTCACCAAGAGATCCCAGGCCAGGCCACCATTCTTTCTGTACTCCTGGTCCTCGGGGGCTCTACCCTGTTACAAGTCTTATCTTTCCACACCTGCTGACTACTCTTGCTGTGCTGACAGGGCCAGCCCCACACCCAGCACCAGCCCCTCTCTAACTGCCACTGCTCTGTGCCAACGTTGGAGTCTATCGAAGCTCATCTCTGCTCCCACAATGCAAGAGGAGCTTTTCATTCTGTTCATCCTGAGTCCAGGAGCTTCTTGGGGGCAGGCATGGTCTCTTACTCATTTTTGCTTCTCTGGGTCCAGCATATGTATCAATATTTGTGCAAACACATTTGATGAATGAAAGAATACAAAACTGACAAATGATGGACTGCGTGATAAAAGCAGGGGAAAGGATGGCTCCTCAATTCCGGGTAGTAAGGAGTGGTTGCTAGGGACACTGTCTGCCCATGTGACAGAGCCCATTGCCTGGGGTCCTTTCTCTTGTGCACCTCACCATTCTCAACCCCTTCAGCCTAACATTTCAATAACTTCTAACTGTCAGAAGAGGCAAGACTTTATTTCAACTTCAAATTCTTCTGCTCCCACAAGGAAAGCCTGCTGTGACATTTTATTCTTCTTTATTTCTTCCCTGCACTAGTACATGTGGGACAAGGAGTGCAAAATAAGAACAGACTGAGAGACAACCAAAGTTAATGTAGGGTTCCTGTATTGAAAAAACCAAGTAAAAGGCATATGTATTGAGTGTGCATTGTATACAAGTTCTCTTACTAATGATACCATCTAAAAGGTAGTCTATGATCTCCATGTGAAAGTTCTTGAGCATCACATACTAAGGCACTCCAGTGATAAGCAGAGGTCCCCTCTCCTTGCAAGCCACTTGCCTCACAGAGGATTCAGAACTAAAGCCACTGCCTTCAGTTCATGCTTTATGATGGACTTTGCCTTGTGCTGATCTGAGGGGGGTTCGCCAGCTAATGGTGCAGGAGAAGGATGCAGCTTGGAATGGTGGCACCTTGTAGAGAAAGGTGTCCTTCCTCTGTACTCATTGACTTTACCTTTCTCATGATGTCCTGGTGCTTGCTAGAGTGTGTCTCCAGGAACACTCTCTTTATTGCAAGCACAGCTAATTCATTGCCTGGATATTAACATTGCCCTCGACACAAAATTTCAAGGGGAGAAAACTAAGAAGGTGGATGAGGGAAGGGATGACATGACAAACTACACGTAGCTGGCTTCTTGTTGAAAAGGTGCCCCAGGAGGTAAATTTCAGATAGAAATCTATATAGTCCGGCATCAATGTGAACATATATCATTTTGTAATTAATTTGCAGAGTTGAGAAGGAACATTAACTATTGATTCCAATTAGCTTGGGGGTCTAAATTAATTGTTTTCTTTCTTGAAAATTCCTCAGCTAATGGCGAGGAGGGTGGTGGGATGAGCAATGCTTGGAACCCACAGTGTGGAATTATAGTGGTAGCTCAGAAGATTCCTTTAACTGATTTTGCAACTGTTTTTTTCCGATTGCCAACTCAATCTTATTTCTTCACAAAGTGCAAAAGTTTCAGAGGCCTCAGGCCATGCTGCAGCCATAATCCCAGCCAAAGGCCAACATTTTCAAAGTCATGTAGAACTTACTGGATCTTCTTTATAGAAAATTAGCATATGAAGCTTAGGATCATTGCAGTTAGATATTTATGAAACAGGCTTTATTACTTCATAGGCCCTCAAAAGTATTATATTTGGGAGAAGATCTAGATATCTGGTCTCTTGAGGACTGGTGTCCTTAATTAGTCCCCTTGGTCCCAAGCATGAAGTTCATCCTGCCCTCTGAAGCCCCTACAGTCTCATTCGCCCCTCTTACAGCTGCTCCTTAAGCCCACAGACCCTGACATTTACCTCAGTGAACCTCTTCCTAAGGGCTTTATTTATGGTTTACAAAGGCATGAATTCTTCTCTCCTTTTTACCAGTCAGGATTATTTTCCAGTTATTTGTTGTTAAGATAACAAATTGACACAAGACACAGAAAATGGTCAGATACTGATACTTATCATTTACAAGTACTTAGCTTTGTTGAGGGAGAAATGGATTTCCTCAGAGCTTCTAAAACTGATCTTTTTATATTAAGAGCCAAGCCTAGCAAACTGGAACAAAGGGGTTTGTTATACAACAAATCAGAGGAATGGTATGTTACAGAAGTTCCTCTACATTGGGAAAAACCCTTCATGGAACTCTGTGGGAGACCCGGAGTCAGGGGGAGCTGGAGGAGGGCAAGGTTCCAAACTGAGTGTGCTGGTTTACCCTTTGGTATTCAAAAGCAGCAGGGAAGGGCCCTGCTTCTTTGGGCATGGGCTGCTGGTGGAGGCAGAGAAACTTCCAAAGAAGGCACAGTTCCACCTCCAACAGGGTGTCCAGTGGAAATGTGGCAATGTCTAAGGAAGCGTCTTGGGCTAGTTGGCCTGACGCAGCAACACAAGGTCCTGCTTGTTTCTCTGTAATACAGAAATAGTCACCCAGAGTTATTGGGACCCCAACAAAGGCACAGAAGAGCTAAGACTGGCAGGGAACTGCAGCTGGCATGGGTGACCCGCAAGCACGGGGACCTTGCAACCAGAGGCAGCAGCAAGAACAGCTGTCGTGGGTAGGAGTTGCCTATGCAATGCCCAACTACACAGTGGCAGATAGAACCAGGATAAAGGTTGAGAGCCAGGAGTGAAAAGGGCGTAACACACACACTCTCTTTCATGATGTTCAGGAACTTAGGGATAACACCAACGAAAGTGCAGGAAAACGAAAGAATCCCTTGAAGATGGAATATTTATAGAAAGCAACCAAAAGTAGACCTGGACAGAGGCTAAAGTAATGATTTAAATTTTTTGAATCAGCTCATCAGACAGAATAAAGATAGATAGCTCTTAATTCTGGATAGAGCAAATCGTCTTGCTGAAGAACAGATATGCCCAGGGCTTGAAGGGAAGATCACACTCAGGCACAGGAGGATTCACCAGGAAGCTAATGAAGCTTAACCCTAAGGCCCTCTGCCTCATTCTGTGCCTGTCATTTTGCATTTTTCTCCAAAGTGGTCTCACAAAATCAAGATCAGCCTCTAAGCTCAGATGTAAATATTAGAGATCTTTTTTAAAAAACATGTGAATTTCAGTGTGTAAACTGGGGCTTCCATTTCCTATCTATGACACTTTATTGAGAATTTCAGTTGTTCCCATACCTTGAACTTCATCGGGGACTTTTATTTGTCTATGTCTGTGCCTTGCATGATGCACAAATCTCAGTACATAGCAGAAGCTCAAATGAGTTCTAAATGACGAAGCCAGGAGACAGCAATGGTTTCTTGGAAGAGAAAGGCTTGAATCAGCTTTGGTGTTGACATTCAGACCCCTGAGAAGTAGCACAAAACACACCAGGTAGACAGACAAGCAAACTGAAGGAAGGTCATGGGCAGACAGCAACTGGCCAGAATGGAAGGTTTAAGAAGCTAAAGCAGTGTAATCTATGTCAGTAGTTCCTGAATAAATAACCTCTAATCTCAAGACAGGCTCTTAAGATATATCATATTCTGGAGCTTAATGTGGTCAGAAAGGAGATTGATTCAAAGATTGACCTACACTATACATAATTTTTAATATCCAGTGAAATAGGGAATTAAGATAATATGACAGAGAAGCCTTAAAATTTCCCTCTAGGTCTCTCTTTATGTGAGCCACTTAGCTTTTGAGAATTTTATTCAACATTTTTTTCCTGTAAAAGCAAAATTCAAAGAACAAGGCCAATGTAGTGGCTCATGCTTATAATCCCAGCACTATGGGAGGCCGAGGTGGGAGGATCACTTGAGGCCAGGAGGTCAAGACCAGCCTGAGCAACATAGATAGGCTCCGTCTCTCTACAAAAAATAAAAAAATTAGCCCACCATGGTGGCATGCACCTATAGTGCCAGCCATTGGGAGGCTGAGGCAGGAGGATTGCTTGAGGCTCAAGGAGTTCAAGGATGCAGTGAACTATGATCACGCCACTGCCCACCAGCCTGGGCTACAGAGCAAGACCCTGTCTCAAAAGAAAAAAGAAGAAATGCCAAGCTACCTAGAAATGTTTTTTAAAAGTGGACTTTGTTTTATTAAGGAAAAAAAAATGTGATGTGCATGAAGGCAATATTCAGGTGACAGCTTTATGTTTCCTTTGAAATGATAACTGAAATTTAAAAGGATATTGTATATTTAAGTATATTAAATCATTTAAATTTGCTGACAGTGTGCTGAGGGCGGTCATCAACAAATACGAGAGGGGTCCTCTGTGTCACTGGTCAAGGCAAACCAAGACCCCATGGATGCAGAGTCAAGCCACAAGCTAGGCAGTGCCAGGGGCTTCCCCCAGGGCAAAAGCCCAGCGCCCCTCACACACATGCCCCTCTTCACAGCCACATGATGTAAACGTATTTGGTCCCATCACCCAAGGAAACAAAAATAAAAAGGAAGGACTATTCTTTAGGCAGATTTTCTCAAAAAGGAGCAGGGACTAAACCTCTTGCTCAAACTCTTGAACTTACCTAGGCTAACAACTTAGTTCTGCAAAAATCCTGGGAGCTTGAAAGGCATCTTTCATGCCTGGCAGCAGCGTGTATTTCAGATTACAGTTGGTACTGGAATAAAAAAATGTTCCCAGTAGGGCAAATGTTGAAAAGTGTGTGTGATTTGTGCTTAAAAGTCTATATGCCATACCTAAGATAAATATCATATTTTTGCTCTAAGGGACTCAGGGCAATCATTTTTTTACTCTAGAAGAAAAAACTGATACTTTGCCCTATTTCTAATATTACTAAACACTTGACATGACACAATTAGGGGATAAAAAAACTTGGACTCTGAAAACTCTGACACAAACCAAAAATAAAAGAGTCACCCTGACTGGCTCTCTTCCTCCAAATAATAAACCCTTGAATATTTCCCATTAAACCAAACACAATCATCACATTGCTGTTTATACACTATGAACAGATGAATATAAATTCAATAACTCTGGGAATTTAATTTTTTAAAATATACTTTTTTTTAAGTTGGTGATGGAGGATTTCAGTCTTTTCAAAGTCTTTTTAGCCCTCACTGGTTTCTTAATGTTTCTATCTCTCAGGCTTCCTTTTTCAGTTATTCCTGGAAGTTCCACTGAGATAAAGCCCACCCAAGTCTAATTTGTAATAATGTATCCTCTTCCCTATCAGAATATAATTGGGTACACGTGATTTGTAAAATGTAGGCAAGCCTAAATGCTCATTTAATTAGGATGTACACTCTCACTATTAAGGAATAACATGTAAAAACAAATCTACAAAGTCCTCCAAGTAAATATTGTCTTATGCTAGCTCTAGGCCTACAAAATTTCTTTAAGGTGATAAAGAATATCATTACCTGACAAACCCAGGAAATGAACAAACAGGGAGGACATCCTGAGCTTACAGGTACAGCAGGTGCAACCTACAGAGGTCCATGAGATTGTTATTGGTTCCTACGCTCAAGAGCACCGATAAGGCCAGTAAAATGCTTCTGACACATAAAAGTCAATTACAAACCCAGGCTCTAGTCAAACTTCCAGACAGAAATTATTAATAACTTTCCAGGTTAATATGGTATGTCCCTAGTTTTGTTAGTGACACCAAAAAAAAAGTATTTAAGTATTAACATTTGTTATTACACATATATAAATAAATTATTTTAAAACCACAATATCAAATAAATGATACAAACATCAGGAAATTTTTTAGCAACTTTTCTGGCCAAATCCATATCTTGATAGCAGGACATTGACTATGAGACAGGATGATTGTAGAAGCAAAAAGTGATACTTGTACTATTGCCAATGTGACTAAGAAGTTCATAAACCATGGGCAGACCTTAGGCTGTGTACCTGAGATAAACCAGACATGGCAGAGTCACTCTGACTTGGTCTGAACTCCAAATAATAAGACTGTGGCCCATAAATCTGAACTCCTTTACAAAAGCATTTTCATTCCTGATATTTACTCTGCTGATCTCCAAAGAGATGTCTTGACATTAGCAAATATAACAATGTGAGAAAACTATTGTTTCTGACTTGAACAGACAATATTACTTGGCAGCCTTGGTATTTTTTTTTTTACTTTAATCTCTGATTGTGCTTTTTAATTTGATAAGGCAGTCCTTCTGAGGTCTGACTTCCTTACCTTTATTTCCTTTATAAATGTTTCAGTCGCTGAGTCTTCCTTTAACAATCCACAATTACGAGCTCAAGTATTTCTTGAATGACCATTTGAATGGACACCCATCAATTATCTACTGCTTAAAATGGTTACTAAAATAATTTCAGATTAGATTATTTTTCATAATAGAAAACCTTTATTTTCCTAATTAAATCATAATGCATGTGCATTTTTAAATTAGAGAATGCTAAATTATATTAGGAAATAAACCTATAAACCACCAACCAGGAAAAAAAAATCACTCATATGTAATCAGTGTGTGTGTGTATTTAGCAAATCTATATTGTACTTTTCTGCTATATTCAAATTTTTACCCTAATATGTGAGGGTGTTATTAATTATCATGCATCTGAAACTGTGTTCCCACTCTTTCTCATGTTTAAGCTAAATTTCTGAAAATAGAATTGAGAAAGTAGTCACAGAGTTAAAAACATTTGAAATATAGTGTCAAATTGTTCTGCGTAAAGGTTGTACCAATTTATACAATTTATGAAATACTATGTTTCCCCTTTCTCTGCCATCATGGTATTAGAAATATCTTTTCCCCAGTAATCTGGAACCTGTCTAAATGAATTAACTATAATGTGAACTTCTTAATGCTAGTATTTGACCATATTGGAAAAAAAGAAAAATATATTTAAGTTTGGTTTATTTACATGTCTATTATCAACATTTATTATAAATAAATTCTCATACATTGGTTCTGTTAGCACTCAAAAATCTTGACCGCTTAATATTCAAGATTCCATAATTTTAAACATAATTACCCAAAAAAGTTATAGCTACTAATAAGCACATTAAGTCACTGTGACTATCATTTAAGGAAACAATTATCTTTGGAAATAGAAGTTTTAATCAAAAACACATGTGTGAATTTGCTAGTTTTTCTTTCCTACTATGTCCCCTGATTGCCACTTGAATTTCAGCTCTGACATATATTATGCCATATATATATTACATGCATAAATATACAAATCATAGTCATGGTACTATCAAGTCAATCCTGAATTTCGATTCTCTAGGGATTTAGCTTTGTAGTTGGAGTCCATATTTGTGCTAAAGGTCATGCGAGTTATGGGATCGAGTAATAAATATTAACTCAATTTCCTAGTTGCCTCTCTTATACTAAAGACCTGTTGATAACTGGGCAACATAGAGGCACCTTGGAGCGCTAATATTTCAGTAAGTCATGGTCCCTGCTCACTCATCCTACACTAAGAGGCACAAAACACTTTAAAACAAACCAGATGTGGAGTGCACGGCTGGGGGCCAAGGGCAGAGACTGCACATGCTGGAGGGAGTACCTCACAGCATTAGAAGTGGCCAATTAATTTCCTCCCTACACTATGCAAAATACTATGAAATACCAGGGAACTGGTTGGTTTTCTCTCCCTATAATCCTATGTTCACACATTTCATGAAATACAACTTTAATAAAAAACATGACAATGTGACAGCTGAGGTCAGTGAGGTCATCCACGTGGTACCTGGGTCATGTATCCACGCTGGGAATTAATGTGGCTCGTGCGGTGGAACGGTGTGTGTGTGAGCGCCTGAGGAAGCACAGGAGGATGAAGAGGTCATAGTGTCCTTGTTTACACACTGGTCCTTTATTGTTTTCAAAGTCCCCCTAAGTGTTTTTCTAAAAATGCAAACGAAGTCACAAATCAAAATGTCACAAGAACCACAGAGATATTCTGAAGGCGTAGAATAAAATAGTCACACTTGACTTACAGATGCCTTGTGTTGATTAATTAGCAGAAAAACAAATAAAACCTGATAATTGAGCAACACATAGGCCGCAATTTTAATGAACAGAGGGTATTCCCATTTTGAAAGAAAAATAGGGACTTATGCTCCTAAGTGATAGAATTTTTGAAAAATTTTTACTTCTATCCATTTTTTAAAAATCTTTTCCCTTTTATTTGTCTCCATTTTATTTTTACTATATGCAGGTTCTTGTTAGGAATAAATTCTTTCCTTTTAAGTTTGGCAGAACTCTTTGCTTTCTGGAAGGGATCAGCAAATATTGCTTCTTCCTTTTTGTTGTTGTTTTTGGTGCATCTTTTTATTTTCCCAGATTTATTGCACTATGATTGACAAATAAAAAACTGTAAATATTTAAGGTGTACGGCATGGTGTTTTGATACAAGTATACCTTGTGTAATGATCGCAACAAACTAATTAGCATATCATTACCTGACATACCTTCTGTGTGTACGGGGGAGTGAGAACACTTAAGATCTACTTCCTTTAGCAAATATGAAGTATTTGCAAAGATATGGATGAACGTGAATGCTAACGTGGATGAATGCTAAGTGAAATAAGCCAGACACAGAAAGACGATTAAGCATGATATCACTCGTATGTGGAACCTAAAAAAGTCAAACTTAAATAAATAGTGTGGAACAGTCATTGCCAGGGGCTGAGGGGCAGGGGAAATGGAGAGATTTGGGGTACAGACTTTCATTTATAAGATGAATAAATTCTAGAGATCTAATGTAAAGCATGGTAACTATAGTCAATAATAATGTATTCTATACTTCTTGCTTTCATAGTGTCCATCCCTGCTTCCTATCCACGGGGTCAAAGAATCTCTTGAATAGTGTGTGCATGCACACACACACACACACACACACACACACACACCACTTGGTCCCTTATCTTTACTGGATACTGACTTGGAAAACACTAAACATGTTGTTCACTCTTACGAGGATAAATGAAGATTTAAAAAATTGTATTGACTAACCTAAGGGTGTATGAAAGGTAGGCTGTTAAGCCTAACATCCAAGATGTTTCACGATGGAGCCCCAGATGTTTCCAGACTTGACCCTCATCACCCGGTGGATCGTGCACCTCCATCGTCCACACCCATGAATCCCCAGGCACTCCTTTCCCTCTTGTGATGCAGTCAGTCTGGAAAGCCCTGATTCTTTCTGCCAAAACCCTGTGATGAAGCTTGCCCTTCTCAGGAGCCCCAGACTTACACCACCAATTGCACACCTCCTGGTGTCAAGGCACTTCATCCTTGACAGAGATCACGACCTGCCCCACAGCTGTGAATGAACTCATCCCTTTTCTGGTTCCTTATATTAGTACCCCAGGGTCTAGTCCTGCCTCTCTCTACAGGTGCACTCCCTGCCCTTGGCCAGCCATTCTACCCTGCAGGCCTGCCAACATTCTGGATGCTCTCGGAATAGGCCCCCTTGTTAAGAGACATCTACATTTCTGCCAGGGAGTTTGCCCCTCCCCAAAGTCCATGTGATAGGGAACAGGTGGTTACCCGTCCCACTCACTACCAAGACTTCCTTGGCCTGCTCTTGGTCAGTTGGCTGAGCTTCCAACTCAGTATCTCATCTAGGACACAGCATGCCTTTGTTTGCTTATCTATTACTCTCTAGAAAGTGATCTCTACAGGAATAGGCCATGTCTTATTCATCTTTGTACTTCCAGCACCAAACCCAATGCTGTCCCTTAGAAGATGATCCAAAAGGATTACTGCAGTCTTTCTTTAACCCTGTAACCTAAAGTAATCTTTCCCTTCACTAGTTTCCAAGAGCTGCTTAATATTGTGTATATGTTGGTAAAAGGAACAGCAAACTCGCTCTTGTAAAGCTTAGCATATAATGCCTTGCATCTGGTGAGTGCTCACCTGGAAAATGATACATTGAAATAACTAACACTAAATAAAACCATGGTTTTGCATATTAAAGGGGATAAAAGGTGAGAGAAAGCATCTTGTAAAATGTATTGAAAACATTGATTAAACACATAATTATTAAATAATTGGTTAATAATTATTGTTAATTATTACTGAGTAAAATGCTTTATAAATTATTATTGGGTGTTACTCCTGTGCTCTCAGGAATTATTTGGAAAATATTTTTTTCCAAACAGAAAAACTAAAGCTACATATGATTATTTATTCACTTCAAAGTTTTTAATTTTTATTTATTTATTTTCTTATGATTCTGTTAAGTGCCAGGTTCTCTGCCAGATACTGGTAAATAGCAGTGAATGATCCAGACGCAGCCCTGCAGCATGTAGATAGATTAATACAGACAGAAAAAGCAGCCTGATCCTAGCCTTGGGTGGGCAGTGAAGGCATATTCCTAGTAGAAGTGACATTAAGTTAAAACCTTGTGGTATAACTAGATGAAAATCTGGCATTTGAAAAGACAAAAAACAGAAAAGAAAAAGAAAAGCCTACTTTGAGGAAGTCCAAATCTCCAAGGTAGCTGGGCCAACCTGCGTGACCATATATTGCTAAAAGCAAGTCAACCTAGAGCAAATAGGCAACAACAAATTCCACAGGCATCTACCTGACTCCAGGTTTCCTTCAGGTGTGCTGTGGTACCACAAATACCTTTATACTTAGAACAAATTAAAGGAAAATATCACCTTAAGAAATGCCCTCTTTAATAGAATACTATTAACGTTTACATCATTAGGAGCTAAAACAATAATAAATATTTTTTGCATGCATTATTTCACCTGAATGTTACAGTTCTATTACACCCTTTTTAAAAATACCCTTGTCTGAGACTATACAGATAAATACAGACACAGACCAAGCAGAATCAGGCCTTGAACCTAGGCCTGTAAGATCCCAAAGCCAACACCTTTAGTCTGCACACTATACCACCTCCTTCTAGGGAATGGGAACTGAGACTTGTTCCCGTTCATCAAATGCACACTCAAGAATCAACAGTGTTTAAAAAAAAAAAAAAAAAAAAAAGTCAGGATGTTTAAATACACATTTCATATTTAAATAGGATATTAAAACAAGGCCTTAAGTTTTTGATATTTAACACTTATAATTGGCTAAGTTGATTTACATATTGGTTTAATCTCAACTATGTTTGCAGTAAATAAGTCAAACTAGGAAAACATACCACCTGGATGCAATTAAAGCTTGAGAACTTTATCTCAAAAGCAAAGAGGACAAAGCAAAGAGGACTCAGGCTATTCAAAACAGGAGAGGGTATTAACACAGGTAATTATATGTCCAGGGACAAGAGGAAAATGTTGGAAAGGAAGACTCTCCTTCACTTTCTAGAAGATTCCATAGACTCTAAGCAAAGATGAAAGGATATATGCTCTCTATGTATTAATATTTTTAAATTTAGCATTTACTTTTGGTCCCAGGTCTATACTTATTTGGTATAATCTGGGAGTGATAAACACATTCTGCAAGCTTTCTGAGATTTCATTTATCTATTTGTAAACACTCTAAGTCATAAAAGAGCATCTTTTTAAGAGACCGGACAACACTTCTTTCCAAGATTGTGGCAAATTACAAAAAATGAAACCCATTGTTTCTTCCTCAGAATATGTTTCTCTTCGTGATTGGGCTACAAACACGGTAGCCCCACATTTGCTGTCACACAGACCCTGGTGGGTCATGAATGGTTCCTATTCCCCACCCCCCTCACTTGGCTGCCACGTCTGGCAAAGAGACATAACTTTGCGAGGCTCCAACATCTGCCAGCCACCCCCGGTTTCGGGGGAGGCTCCGTCACCACTGCACGCATCTCTGGAGGAGGAGATCCGGCCATCTTTCCTCCTCCATTCCTCTGCATCTCAGGAGCAGGGGGATCCTCTAAGCACCTCGGGCTCTCTCCATCCCATCGTTACACCTTGGGCAGGTGGAGTGACTCTCTTGGTTAGTACTTTCAGGAAGACTTACCAGGCTTGCAGGGTTCAGTCCAGACCTCCTCTCTTGTGGAAGCACCTGACTCTTCAGGGAGCCTCTGCAGCGTGCTCTGTCTCTGCGGGGGGTGCCTGTCTGGTCCAGCACTGTGGAGACAAAGTTATGACCCCCTAATTCCGGT
>RJWJ010013456.1:0-33495 GCA_004363605.1 Indri indri | reverse complement strand
AAAAGTCAACAAGAAGCTAACATAATAACTACATAAAATTAAAATATTAGTAGGTAAGATGTGCTTTGGAGAAAAATAAAGTATGGAAGTGGCATAAGAAGTATGGAGGTGGCAGAGACAAAGGCAGACTGGGCACAGTATTTTCAAATAGAGGTCATGGAAGGCTTCAATAAGAAAATATCATTTGAAGACAGACTTTGAAGTAAGTGAGGAAGCAAGTCCTATGGCTATCTAGAAAAAGGCGTTCCAGGCAGAGGAAAAAGCAAGTGCAAAGTTCCTATGGTAAGAGTGTGTCCTGGTTGTTCAAGGAACATCAATAACCCCTGAGGGATTGGAAAGAAGTGGATGAGAGAAAGAGTGGGTAGAAATAGGGTCAGAGAGTAAGAAGCCAGATATCATGGGGACTTACAGACTGCTGAAGAATTTTACCTTTTACTCTGCATAAGTAGTAGGAAGGAAATCAGTACAGCGTTTTGACAGGAAGTGTGATAGGATTTGAACTATATTTTAACAGGATAATTCTGGCTTCTGTGTGAAGGAGTTTGGTGACCAGTAGGACTATTGTCATTATCCAAGTGAGAGTAAATGGTGGATTAGAAAGGGGTAGTAGCACAGAGTAGTGAGAAGTACTGAGATTCTAAATTATCTTTAAAGGTACAGCCAAAATAATCTATTTATAGCTTGGATGAGGAATGTGGCAGAAAAAGCAGAGTCAGGATGACTCTAAGGATTTTTGCATGAGCAAGTGGAAGAATTGGTTTTTCATACTGGAAGAAGAGGGTTTTGTTTTGTTTGTTTTTACTTACTGATTTTAATGTGTTTGTGTCTGAGAAAGCATGTGGGTATATAGGGCTAATATTAGATGAGTTATTTGGTCATTTTTATTTGGTTATTTATAAGGAGTTGTCCTCCTCCTACTGTTTTCAAGCTAAAAGTGGTGCTATTTCTAATTGATTTATGTCATTGTGGCAATAGGTTAGTCCTTATTTGTTTTTTCAAATTGATTCATAAGAAACAAATTAAGCTATAACTCCTCCTTCTATACCGTTTTTGTTATTTATCACTATACTATAGATGTATAGGAAAATATTCTGGTATGTTATGATTAATTCAGTATGCTAAAGAGCAATGAGTTGTGTTTAATTAGAAAATGAACCAGTCTTCAACTAAGGAATGTGTCTCTAAGAGAAAAGAGAGGTGTACATTATTTACAAAAAGATGTGGTAGCATTTGTCTACAAATTAAATCTGGGAGAATAATATAAAGAAAGAAATTAGCTCTAATGCTTCAGGAGAACTGTCGAGACAGTAAAATCACTGATGGCGACTGACAAGTTTGGATGTGAAAACAGATTGTTTGTGGATGTGGGGTTGGAGGGTTGAAAGGAGGCTATCTTGAAACTGATGCAATTACTAAAATGCTCTTTCTTTGTTACTCTTGACTACAGTGATGGTTTCATCACATTTCTTAGGATCTAGAGATAATTAAAGAGTTTAGCACTCTTGAAGGCTGTTTGGTAGGGTAACTGGCCCAGGACCAGGGAATAATTGATTTGCATGTATAACAAGTCAGAAGATGTGACTCATCCCAGACGTGGACTTTCTCTGCTGTGTTATAGTTTAGCTCTTGTGCTAAAGTCCTTTTGATATTAGTCACCTGAATTCAAGGGAGATTAACATAAGCATGAGGGTGACAGGGGTAGTGAGGGTGGGATTTATTGGAAGGATGTTCAAATAATCACAGGAAGTTTTAAACGACCAAACCTTGAGAAGACCAGGAAGCAGGAAAGCTCAGAAGACCTTAGGAACAAGTAGGAGAGGTCTCGGTGAGGTGTGAAAAATGGTATCTTGGGAGTCACTGAGCGATTGAATGGAAAAAGGAGTCAGTGGTGAAAGAGATAAGAAAGAGAACAAATTAGGCATTCAGAGGGACATTGGAGTTATCCAGAGAAAGTATACTCAGATTAGAAAAGACCGAAAATCAGATGCCAAAGTCTTTGGTAATGACGGTACCCCAAGTGAGAAGCTCAGTGAATGGCAGGAGAAAGGAACATAGGACAGTAGTCATTAGGACACCTCATTGTGGAGAAAGGAGACCGGTTTCTACCACTGCATCTTTAAGAGGTAAAAATGCGCCTCCACTGGCAGAACACTTTACAATAAAATTGCATTTCAGTCAAGGCCAGAAGTTAAAAGGATCTAAGGATTAAGGGGCTTGATGACCACAGATGGGGATTCTAGAGAGAATGCAATAAGAAGGCTTAGAAAAATGACCAGAGAGGCATCTATCTTGGTTGACAAATAGACAGAAGGCATCTGAGACATGGTTTGTTTAGCTCGCCACAAAATTGCAAGTGACTCAGATCCACTGGTGCTTGGGAAGATCCCAAGCACTTTGGGAAGAGTCAGATTTGATGTAGTTATTGTTCCTTCTGGGCTTTAATACTTCCTCTTTCATAAACATATGATGAGATGATAATGACTATCAGATAAATCAACCGAGCTTTCTTGTGATATTTTATTTACTTTCCCCTAATTTAGACCCAAATCCCATTAGGCAGTGACTAGGTTATTTCCATGTTCTTAATAACATCAAGCAGACTCTCAATACACTCCATAGATATTAATCTTACATATATATCTCTAAATCTCAAAGGCTCAGTTTGGTTTTGATAATTTTTTTTTCTTAAGATATTTTGTCAGATCACTATCCTTTTTATAAACATACATTGTAATTGGGGAAGGATGTTTTATTAAATAACAGTATAATAAACAAATATTCTAGTCATTGAAGGAGAAATGTTTAACACCTAAATGATGCACAGCACAGTTCTTAGTATTAGGGGTGGCACAGAAGACACTGGATTGCTTTCTAAAACTTTGTGTTATTAGAGTAAAAACCATATATGCAAGTAAAGCAACTATACATAAATAAACATGAAATAACATCTAACAATTTTCTAGAATCATTAAAAAAACTTGTAATATTTTACATTCTGCAGCAGGTAAATAAAACAACATAAAAGTTGTTCATTCTACTTGATTGTTTTATGAAGAATTTGCAAGAAAAAGTGAATAATGATGTGAATAGTAAAGATTTGCATTTAAATTATAAGCAAATGTTTTCATTTATACCATGGAAAGCACAAGTTGCATTAATGTTATGCGAAAACTCAAATGGATCAAGCAGCGGGGAGAGGAAGGAGGACAGGGGCAAAAATCTGCTTCATGGGTACAATGAACACTATTTGGGTGATGGGCACACTTATAGCTGTGACTTAAGCTTTACAAAAGTGATCCATGTAACCAAAAACATTTGTACACCCTTAATACTTGGAAATAAAAAAAGCTCGAATGGGGACTTATTTTAGAAATGAGAGAGAAGAGTTACTTGACTAACTATCTACTTCCCATTAGGCTCCTTAGCTTTCTGGACTTTTCTCAAAATAGAAATCACATTGCATACTTTATCTATTTTTTATTCCCTGGAAAATCTTATTCTATAAATAACAAGCGGTTTCTTTGTTGTTTTCTTTTATCAGTATTCTCAGGGTATTTTCTCAGAAAACCTCTTCATGGATTCATCTTGATCACAAAATTAATCTTTAGGAAAAGATCAAATCACAAGGCATGTTGAGGCCATAGCTTTGTCACTAATGTCGTTATTTAAATATTTGATAAGGTTTATTTAAAAAACCAGGAATATTTCTTAAAAGGCATAAGAGATTATGCATGCCTATGGCAAATTCCCCAAGAAAAGCATCCCTGGCCTAGATATATTACTGCAGGATTTCCTTGAGTGCTCATAGCAATCTTGTGAGGTAGGTGTTATTACTTCCATTACACAGAAGAGGAAAGTGAGACGTAATGGTTACAGTCTGTCCTAGACCACTCCATTATTCAAGAGGAAAGATGGCTTTTCAGACCAGCCATTGCTCTTAAATTCTGTGTTATATTCCCTTGTAGGATTTCTGGAACCTTTCTCTTCGTTTTTACTCCTACTGCCTTAGTTTAGGCCCTTATCATTTTGCATCAAATCCAAACCAGTTCTCTAGCAAGAAAAACCTTTCATGATCTTGCCCATGACAGTTGATTTACAGTTCAACTACCTGAAGGTTATAGAGGTTAAGGGACTTGCCTAAGGTCATACAGCCAAAAATATCAGACATGGTATTTTCACCAAATTTACAGGCAACTTAGTGAATGAGAGGTACAGTTCTTAGTTAAAAGTTTGGAACAAGAATCAATAGTAAAAGTCTAATCTAAAACTCTTCTTTTATGTAGTCTAGCATGAAAATATGGATTTGTTTTACCTGCCCTGAAGGTCAATGGATGCTAGGTTTATAGTAACCCAGGAGAAACAAAAAATCTAATAATTCTATTTCTCTACAAAGTTAGCCAAGATCCAGTCCCTTCAAGTTCAAAGTGGCTGGTCCCATTTGTCATGAGAACATGGAATTCACATAGCATGTGCAGACATGCATGCACTTACTGTTAAACTGATTCAGACCAATAAAAATCAATTAAAATCAGAAATTAGATTTTGTATAGACTAGACTAACTAGGTTTTCTAAGTTTTGCTTTTATTTTGTGTGTTTGTGTTTTGAGTCGGTTAAGCCAATTTTTAGTGAAAGAAACTTTTTTTTTAGTAACTAGGACTCAAAAATTATTAGAATTTGTAAACTAAGAGAAAATATTGAATTATATCATGAGAGAAGTTGGTAACTAAGACAGATTTTGAGACTCCAAAAACATACCAATTCCCAAGGATGGTGTAAAGCCTACAGCAAAAGCTGCTCTGATCAAGTAAAAAAATTCTTAAGCATATTTTCAAGGACAGTACCTCATGGCGAGTATTGAATTAGTTAACAAAACTTTTCATAGACATGGTTCTGTTGTACAAAGTTATCATTTACTTACATTTCCACATTAATATTAACTCATTTTTGTGACCTTCTTTGTTAATTAGTGCTTTTTTGTTGTCATAATATTAACTCTTTGAAATAAGTATTTTCCTCTTTTTTGTGTCATTTCTTTTCCAAACATTTATTATTCTGACCTGCAACTGGTACAAGAACTTTTAAGAGCAGGATCACCTACGACAGGCCTCAGCAAACTACAGCTCACAGGCCAAACGCAGCACGCTGCCTATTTTTGTATGTCCCTCAAGCTAGGAATGTTTTTTTATAGTTTTAAATGGCTGAAACAAATCAAAAGATGAACATAGCAAGACATGTAAAAGTTATGTGAAATTCAAATCTCAGTGTTCACAAACTTGTACTGAAGTGTATCCCTGTCCACCCACACGCCCGTGGTTGCCTGTGCGCTGCGATGGCAGCGTGGAGTAGTCAGAAGAAACCCCGTGGTCCACAAAGCTTAAAACATTCAATATCTGAACCTTCGCAGGAAAAGCTTGCCAAACCCCGATCTAAGACAATGATCTTCACATCTTCCAAAATTGGCTTCAAGTGAGAAGATTCTGTTTCTCTTTTTTAGAAAACACAAAAAATGTAATTTACTTTTGTCAGGTCTTTTTCAAGGCCGACATATTCTTTTATATCAGTAAAATCAGCAACTTCAACCATCATTAAAAACTGAAATACAAGAAATATTTTCTTGAGAACAAAGTTACTAAATTGAGGCCTCTGTTAAAAGGAGAGTTCTGGAAATATCATTCTTAAAGCAAAAAAGTTGCTCTTCCTTGGACTATATGTTATATTCATGCTATATGAATATGAACTTTGGCTCAAATGCTTGGATGAGACATTTAATCTGTTTTATACATTGAATGAGGATAATTATAGCAACTTCCTAGGTTTATTGTAAAGTATAACTGTGATAATGAGTCAAGTTTTGAGCATTCTGTTCTAGCTTACAAAGTCAATGAATTTTAATTTCCCTCCTCTGTATTCATTCAAATGCTGGGTGGGCTCTCTGATCCCTTAAGGCTAAAATCAGATCTAGAATCCTATGTAATGGCTTGCACAAAGTAGCCTAGGAGTAAGTGGTTGTTTTTGTATTGTTTTTGTATGTTTCAAACATTTATTCTGGTTTCACAGTGTATAAATCTAGTCTCTACATCTGCTTTCTCTTTAAGGGCATCATTTTTCATCCTAAGCTTGGCCATATAGATGCCTACCTCCTACACTTCCAAGTACCATAGCATTTTATGTTTATTACAATGTGTTTAATTTGCATTATTGCAGATCCCTACACCATGGGTTTAGAAATTTCTGATTAATAAACACAATAAAAATTATTTCTCTCATTTATTTTTCTAGCATTATACGGGTAATTACATCTAAGTAGTGTGACACTATGGTTAATCTGCGTGGATGACTGGGATTTCAATGGCAGATGGCAACCCATGGACGTTATGACTGCAGTTTACTGTAGCATTTTCACAAGTTTTTAAATTAAAATTCTCAGCTGAAAAGGTGCCACAAGATTGAAGAAAGGACCTTTAAAATGAAGTAACTTGCATAAGCCTTCATGAATTACTATGTTAATTCTTTCATTTTTTAGGTCTTCAAGGTATATGCCTTGTGTTGTTGTACCACGCTGTTATGATATTAATAGGCTGAAAAGGGAGACTCTCTTGCCTCAGTTTTTCACTCAAGAATTGGTACTTTTGCTTCAGTATTTACCACCATATGTTAGGCAGTGAGTGTATTAGCAACTTAGAGGATTTTGAAGTGGCTTTAGTTTTACTGTGTCTATCTTGGATTATTATATTTATTAGGTTATTAAGTATGAAATGTCTGATTTCCTTAATTACTAAATTTGACAGTTGATATCTCTGACATTTCACTTTTACGCGTCTTGTTTTATTTTTATTGTGAAGGTACATCCTTATTATTTCAAATGCATGGTTTGGCTTGTGATTATCTTTCAAATCTTTTAGAGCAATTTTTGTGAAACCATGGATAAGTCAAAAATTCGTCTTATTTCGAATCTGAGTTCTGCTCGACCACATGTCACACAAACAACACTGCTCAACCTACAGCAGCTAGACTTGGAAACTCTCTGTCATCCACCATATTCACCAGACCTTGCACCAACTGACTTCTTCCCGGTATTGGACCACTTCTTACAAGGAAAAACATTCAATTCTCAACAAGCTGTGGAAAATGCCTTTTGCGATTTCATCGCCACTCGCTCTCCTGGCTTCTTTGCTGTTGGCATAAACAAGTTACTGTTAAGATGTCAAAACTGTGCAGATAGTTTAGGCGCATACTTTGATTAATTGTACTGCTTCTTGTTTGAGATATAATAAACTAAACTTTTGGCTTGAAATCACACATTTCATATTTAATGACCAGTATTTTCATTATTTAGAAATGTAACAGAAGATAAACAGTTTTTTTCCTAACTAGAGTAGCATGTAAAATCATATAAAGTAAAACTCATGTGAATACAGGTACATACCCATACAGAGAAACACAGCAAAAGTTTTATGAACTAACTTGTAAAATTTCAAGTTATGGAAATAATAACTTTTTTCATATAGTCCCATCTGCTTCCTCTTATTCCATACTGCAGCTTCCAGACCATTTGGTGACCAAGCAGACCAAAAAGATTGTTAGAAATATGACCAAATTTAGGATACACTGGCTCTGAGTTAAGAGCATGAGCTATTAGTTATGGGCATAATCTTCAGTTAATGGACTTTGTGACTAATTTGCTGCTTAGGTGCATTTTTTTTTGTTTTTTTTTTCTTGATTATAAACTGAATCTCAGATTAATGAGTTTATGAAATAATTAATCCATCAGTGAGAGGTGTTGGGATATGTACAAATAAGACAAAGATATTGTCTTAGAGAATAAAATCAATAAACTTTATGAATTTTAGTAATGGCTCAAATTGAGAGATGCGATTTATCATTCAGTCCAGAAAATGATGATACTGCAAAAAACAGCTGGAACTTGATCACATCTTTATATTGCACGTTATTTAGAGAATTAAAAATCTGAATTTTCTCAAGTTTTTCTCTTAAATTAATTAGAATGGAAAGAAAGAGACAAGACTAGCATAAAGAGAAAGCATATAATCTGTGACTTATCTATGCCCCATATCTTAGTAAACAATTGTTAGAGATGAATCACTAACAGCTACTAATCCCTTGACAAGTGATTTTATATCATCTATAATGTCTTTGCATTATATCTCTGTAAAAGGTTGGCATATTGTCAAAATGTGATTAACCCAAGACAGGGTAGTAGAAGCAAAGGCTTTCATCAAAAAAATGCAAAGTAGTTGCTCTGGTCAATTATGTGAGAAGATAGAATATATGTTAGTGTCTACATTTTACAAAGTTAATCCTAGATGCTTTGTTAAAATTTCAAAACTTAAAATGTAATAATTGTAGATGTGTTATATAGTTGTTCTGATGTGAAAAATAATGCATCTGGAGTTAATATTAAGTAAATATAAAACATAATAATTAAACATAAAGGGGTCATTAGAAGTTATCAAATATTTATTGAGAAGCTATTAGTCGTCAAACACTGGAGATACAAAGATCATTAAGAGAAGATGCTTACCTTCAAGGAGCTCACTTTCCAGCATGGAAAACAGAAGAAAAATTATACCATGTTTTGAGTGCGGTTGTGTAGTCTCTAGTGCTATTCATAAGAATTACAGTTCTCCTTTTTCTAGGCTCAGAGTAGAATTGTACTCCCCAATCCCTTGAAGTTAGATGTGGCTATTTGAATTGTTTTAGCTGATTAAATGTGAACAAGTGTCACTCTATAGCAGAAACTTTAAGAGCCAGAGCATGATTCAATACATTCTTTTTCCTCCCTACTGTCAATGCTGAGCACTGAAGCATGTGTTTGCCATGGAAACTCAGCCTTGGTGGCTGAGTTACTAGAATGAGTAGAGGCCTTTCAGTGATATGCATTAGACATGCATAATAACTAAGAAATACATGTTTGTTGTTTTAAGTCACTGGAATTTTGGTGTTCTTTGCTACTGAGGTATAACTTAGCCCATGCTGACTGATACTGCTATTATATACACTATGTCTAGGAGGCACAAAGAAGGACATTCTGAGCATACTGTTCAAGCTTGTAATATATAGGATAAAATGAGTAATTAATCATTAATTTGGCTTCTCTATTGCTATAGCTTGACATGAGGACCAGAATAAACACCCTCCACATTAGAGAAGGCTCCTATCTCTCATTTTCTATTCTGCCTCTCATCTGATCAACTCCTACATAGAGAACTACTGAGAAAAGACATTAGTTCAGGGGCTTCCAGCATCAGTGATTTATGACAGATGTCAGTGGTGGTGAGAGCAGAATTTAGAGACGGTGATTTACACCCCATGGAACATTCTACCATTTAACTGAGTCAGGGATATTATTTGTAGTGAAATAAGTAAATCAATGTTTCTCAAACCCAGCTGGTCAACAAAATTGCCTGAGGAACCTGTTTTAAAAGTTGGAAAATGTTTAGAAAGTATTACTGGACACATGGGGAAAGTGCAAGCCATACTAAAAGATTACAAGATAAACAGCATAAATCCCCTCTTTTACCTAGACTGTAAGACTTACTCCAAAAAAGGAATGGTGTAAATAGTTTTTGTATGCTTCCTGAAATATGGAATGTGTGTCAATGTGTGTGTGTGTGTGTATGTGTGTGTAGCACTAAAATTTCAGCTGGAAATATTCATCTAGCAGAGTTCTCCTGAATAGAGCTCAACTATGTTGGATCAGCCAGCAACATCGATTTTCCGTATTCTTATCCCTCAACTAAAAAGAATCAAGTCAAATCTGTGGGGAATGAAAACTAAACAGCTCTTTACATGAAGGTCCATGTCCTATTGCATTTATCTTGTAGGTTAAAATCATTCATTGATTGCTAATCACCTGTGGTTGTTTACACACAACAGGTTCCCAGGATAGCACAAAACCACAAGGAGGATTATACATACCACAGGAAACAATCAATAAAAAAGGCTCATGATGATCTTCCTGAGAGGAAACTGAAAGATTTTCCCTTTGTGACAGTCTGTATGTGTGTGATAGGATTGTCAAAACAGACATACGGGCTTCCAGCTGGCAGCAAAAATGTTTTTAACATTTGGTTTTCATATCCACTTTCCTTGTCTCACTATAATGATATTAAAAGTGAAAAAACAGTATTTCAAAATTTCTTTTAATAGATAATTTACTCCTCATTTTGTATATTCGCCCAAATAATCATGGAACATTCCTTTTGTCACCTTTGGAATATTATTGTTTTCTTTTGGCGGGGGGGTTGTTTTGTTTTGCCTTGCTAATGCCTAAAGCATTCAATCGAGACTCCATTTTTATCATCTAAAAGAAGTTGGATGATATTTAGCTTAGGATTCTTAAAAGTGATTCAGTGCATCTTCAATTCAAAAACGATTAGTTGGTCTTAAACAAAAAGTACATTGTGTGTAATCAACTAAAATACATTGAAACTCATATTTCAGGCACTGGACTAGGAACAGAAACTAAAACCATGAATGAAATTAAAACTCACCTTTATAAATTTCACACTCTACTCATTATATCTTACAGATTTCTGATCTACAGTGTCTATTATACCTAGTTCTCACTTAAGGAAATAATGGAACCCGTTAACTCGATCAACATGAATTTATCTTTGCTGAGTTTTATCCTTTAGTATTCATATAAAACTACAGATTTGATATGTTTAATTCTTAAAAACTGCCCTGAACAAATTAAATTTAGAAAAAAATCTTTCACTTCAAGTCCCAAAAACAAGAATAAAGGAGACTGACCTATCCGAGAACACTTCCACATAAGGAGACAGAATAGCTCATTTAAAATTCCTTGAGGTCCAGCACGGTGGCTCACGCCTGTAATCCTAGCACTCTGGGAGGCTGAGACGGAAGGATAGTTTGAGCTCAGGAGTTCGAGACCAGCCTGAGCAAGAGCGAGACCCTGTCTCTACTAAAAAATAGAAAGAAATTAGCTGGACAACAAAAAATATATAGAAAAAAATTAACCGGCCATGGTGGCATATGCCTGTAGTCCCAGCTACTCAGGAGGCTGAGGCCGGAGAATCGCTTGAGCCCAGGAGTTTGAGGTTGCTGTGAGCTAGGCTGATGCCGCGGCACTCTAGCCCGGGCAACAGAGTGAGACTCTGTCTCAAATAAATAAATAAATAAATAAATAAATAAATAAATAAAATTCCTTGAGATCTTCCGATAAGCATACCCTGTTATTTCCTGATTTCATAAGTTTGCCTTATAATTTCTCTCCCAGCAATATTTGATAGTGATATAATTCTCATAAGTGATTTAAGATGAGTGAATCTATGTGCATTTGTGTACCAAGTATTATTCTTAGAACCAGCCAGCTGTTACTGTTATAAATTTAAAATGGCAAATATCAACTTAAACTCTATTATGTGAACACTGACTATAAATTGCTTAATGGTCACCATTTACTTTTAGTACTTCTGAAACTTCATGACACTTATTCCATTTTGCATAATTATAGAAAAATGTTTAAAGCTTTAAGTTATATACTTGGTACAGTTTGATAAAGGGGCTTTTGGATAGCTATCAGGGGTTAATTGTGAGGGGAAAACAAGCGGAATTTCTCTAACTGTGTACATGTGTACAGACTTTGAGAGTGAATGTCAAAATCTTTATGTCAGATAGTTTTATGTGCTGTTCCAATTATCTGAAGATCACGGTATGGAATCATAATTTACTCCCCAAACTACTCAGGCCTTCCAGAACACTGCCTAAAATTAAATCTTCTGCTTGTGCATAGCTTATGAAAAATGAATGGCAGTTCATTTTCACAACACATGACAAACATAAAAGAAATTATGAATTAATTTTAAACCCTGCTTAGCAGAGTTTTACCAAATTGATGGCACCCTTTGTCTCACTGAAGTCAGGCATCAGAGTTGATATGCTTAATTAGAATCAGGAATCTTTAAATGTTTTAGAGTGACAGCTCAGTTCATATTATCCCCCTCCTCCTCCAATGATTGGAAGCCTAAAACAAAACAATTGATTTAAAAGGTTGACTAGATATGACTTTCACTTCCATGCATTATGTTAAGCACATCAAAATGTACTATTATGCTGGATTTTCAAATAAACAATAGCCAAAAATCTTTTGAGAGCTTGTTTAGATAGGTGGATAGAGATAGAAAGACAGATAGAAGGATAGATAGATAATAGGTAGAGTTAAAAGAAATATTTGTGTGGGCTTTTGTGTGCTTAACACATTTTTCTTTAGTTTTTTTAATAAGAAAACAAGCTGAAGCTAGAAATAACTGTCCTTCTTCAATCATCTTTAGATTATTCAGGAGCTAACTATGCATTTGATGAATTATTTAGACTTTTGCCTCTCCCATTGTGACCGTTTCACTATTCATTAGAAGCCATCATGAGCTTCTAGTTAACATACCATGGATACCCATGCATTATCCATCTTGAAAGCATCCTTCTTATGAAAAGACATCCACAAAGGCTATGGGGCACTGGCTGTTTGTTCCCAGTTAGAATGCTAACACTCAGAGGGAGATGCCCACTCTTCCACACTTGTAAAACTTTGATGTTCCCTCTCTATTCACTGTGTGCTCTTGTGTTTGGAACATTTTTTCAGGGAAACACCATGGTCAGGAGCATTCAGAGAAATAGACACACACACACACACACACACACGCACACACACACACATGCACATATATATTTAGTTGGATAGTTAAAGAAGCACCGACTGGTAGTTTTGGCAGCTTGTAATGATTGCTCTACTATTTTAGAGCCAAGTACTATCAATGGTG
The DNA here is from genome assembly GCA_004363605.1 of Indri indri. Taxonomy (NCBI): domain Eukaryota; kingdom Metazoa; phylum Chordata; class Mammalia; order Primates; family Indriidae; genus Indri; species Indri indri. The sequence continues at coordinate 20,691 of RJWJ010013456.1, read as the reverse complement.
GGTTAGCTTTAGAGTCACATCTGCTTAGTTAATTCATAAAAGTAAGTTCAGAAGAGAACCCCAATCTAATGGTGTTGGCTTGAAGCAAGATCAAAAATGTAAACTTGCAGTGTATTAATATATTTAGTGGGGACTGGCCTAATAGCCATTATTGGATGAGGGTGAGGTACCTCAGGCTGATTCAGATAATTGTGATATGGTTCAGATTTTACCAGCCATCCTGATTTCATAATAGCACAAACAAGTATTGAAAATATGGCATGAACTTTATAATTCAACTTTGAGTTTCAAGATTTTCTTTTCAATTTAGAGAAAAAATTGTTTATATTCATTAAGAGCAAAATATAATTGAAGAAAGAGCAAAATGCAATTAAAAGAGATGTGAAACTTTCTTATGCCTATAAAAATAGAGCTGTATTTGTTTTTCTTTTTTCATAGTCTATAACAGCTTCAAATATTACCTTGTATCACTGACTAAATCTTCCATTAAAATAATAATATTGATGACAACCAGGAAAATGTGAAAGATACAGATATGCGAGTTAGTGGTAAAACCGAATTTTCATATATTAATTTAATTAAAAATGCAGTTTATTTACTCTTCATTCTCTTTTTGGACTGATAGTGTAACATATTGTTAGCCCTAAAAGTAATGAAGGATATAAAATACTCTTAAATATGTTTTTCTTTGAGAGCACTTTCATACTAATTACTTTTTAAAAAGGACCTTACACATTTCTCTAATACCCCAGCACAGTCATTGGGGAATCAAGCATTCTTTCATTAAATTCAGAGCCAGACAGTTCTTCTGACTTCCTTGCAGCCCCTACAACTCTCACGTGGAAAACAAGTCACCTTAGGAGAGCACCTAAGGCTAGAATCACCTAAGGCTAGAATTTAACTTCTGTGAAAGCACATTCATAATCAATTACCTTTGAGCTCTTTCCTCTTTGTTGTGTACTTACTGTGTCTACTCCCCCTTGAGCTGAGTAACATTTTGTGTCATCTACTTCCTCAGGGAACTCTAGGACTTAATAATGAACCAATGATTGAGGCTTTTGGAGGAATTCAGCTTTTTAGATTTGAGGGGTCTATGCTTTTTGCATTTTACAGGCAAATTTCCTTTGCTGTCATTTGATTTTTCACATCTCCTAACATTATTGTCTATAAAAGTGAGAACAGCATTTAGGGAGCCCAACAAAGCTTCCCAAGTGTGAAGCTGTGACATTTTGTTATTCCAGAACCACTTCAGAAAGCAATGTTGTGTTTCTACTTAACATTTAATGTTTTGCTGTTGCTAAAGCATTATTCACTAAGTAGTAAAACAGAGGAAAATCAATCCCTTCCCAGCATCATTAGTAATAATATGTTTGCTTATATTTTCCAAAGAAGTGACAAGAAATGCAGATAATGAATGACTATTTGACAGTCGTATACAAATGTGCCAGCCAATATTAGACAAAGCAAAATACAAAGGATATGGAACTGAAACGTTTTATCATTTCTTGTTGTAAAACGTCATTTTAAATGCTCAGTTAATATTGATAAATTTTTTTGGTTCCTTTACAAGGAAGACTAAAAAGCTTCCAGGAAGGAAGCATTGTACCACCTTCCTCATCTTTGTGATGTAATGTATACTCTTATTTTATTTTGTGATAATTCCAAATCAAGCCCATTTAAAATGAATCATGAGTGAACATATGGAGGAAAAATATCATATGGAAAAAGGACAGAAATGAACTTCTGCCTGAAGCTTTGCTTACACAGGCAACACAAAGTCAACAGAAACCTTCACTGCAGCAGCTACCTGATGCTCTTATGTTGGCACCGCAGAGAAAATGGGAGGGGCAGGCTTCGCAGGTCCTGGAAAGGTTGAATGGATGAATCGTCATGTCAGTTATCCCCCTCTCCTAAACTCAGGATGTTCATTGTCAAGCGTAGAGTATGACCGGCAAGGCTAAGAGGGGAAGGGAATGTGACGGGAACTAGAAAAGAGGATGGTCCCAATCATATCTCTCAATGACTTCCTATCATCAATCTAGATTCAGCTGGAAAGTGCAAAACTGCCCTATAAAGCTGTCTTTCACTTTTCTCCATTTTCCCCGGGCTATTTGACTACATCTTTGCTTTTTTTCCAGTGCTTTCTAGTCTTACAATTTGATTCTCTTTATGTTAACTACATGACATAGATTGTTAGCTCCTTGAAGGAAATGGTCATGCCAAATTCATGTGGGTTGTACAGAGTTGGTATTCAGCAATCATTATTTGTATAAATGGACATATAATTAAGAGAAGAGTTTTAACTAAAACTTTTTATTTGTTTTGTCTGGCTATAATTCTTTGGGTAATTTTATATTTGACAAACTTGATAGTGAAGAGAAAATGAGATGTAGGCCACTTTCTGAATAATTTAGGCCCTTAAGCCCCCTTTACCTGGACTTAAATGGAAATTTGATTGGATTGCTTTCATCCAATCTGGGCTTCATTTGACCTGATTTGAAAGTCAATAACAGCCTGATAGAAGGACTCTAATCTGTGCCTCATCTGCTTGATTTCAGAAATCTTTTGGAAATTTTGAAAAAGATGGATATTTTCCATCATGTCTGGGCTCCCTTTGGAGGGGATGGTGGGAACAGGAACCAAAAACTGTGCTCTCTGGTGACATTGGGTGCATCTGTGCAGCTATCAGTGTTTCCTCCTACACCTCTATCTTAACAAATACATTTTTTGATGTGGGTGTAAACCTAATTTCCCTATGCATAATGTTAGTGCCTCTGGAGTGTGCAGAGCTGGCTGGAATGTGCACTAAGTGGTTTGGGAATAAAGGCTTTTCTTGTCATTATTTGCAGTCTGTAGTATTCAGCTGCCAACCCATGCCATATTATTTGTGCGATGCTTGGTGACAGTCTGTGTTGAGTTTTAGCTATGATTCTTGACATAATTTAATGAGCTGGAATGCCATTTTCCCCTGTAAGAAATATGCACATATTTTCAATGCCAATGAAAAGTTGTTTATTTTACACATATATTATTTTTCTGAATCCAGGATTTCTACTCTTAACAGATATTAATGTTATATGTTCAGTATATAAAATGTACTTTTTCCCCACTTGCTTTTATGAGAGGTTTAGTCTTCAGCATAATTGAGGAAGGAAAATGTACTTACTTGGTTGCACAAGGCTTGCTTCTTTCCTACTCTTCCTAATTAGCTTTTAACAAGCTGTCAATCTTCCACTCTATATGCTGCATTTATAAAGAATGGACAAGAATGAATTGCAAACTCCCTGTGAAAGTAGACTGTGTTTCTTAAGGGATGTATCTCCAGGCTGTCAGCTGGGTCTCAGCACCACAACTTTGAGTCAAATACAATATGATTTTTGCCTGGTGCCGTAAACTGTTGCTGAGCACATACTTACAGGTCTGTGTCATCCGCCCCTTTCCTTAGAGATGCCATCTGCTTCTTCCACACAGAACCACTTTAACCTAATAGGAGAAAACTCACTTAATGTTATTCCTTTGGTTAAACTAGCTTTTAAAAGATAACATTAATTTTTTTCCGAATAAAAAACTGATATACATTCAATGTAAAGAAATATAAATAATTTAAAAATTTTACCCAATAAACCAAAATCTCCTGTTAAGGAAACATGCAGAGTTTATCAGTTTAATTTCTTTTGGGGATATATAAGGGTTTGTGTATGGTGGTGTGTGTTTGTGTGTGTATGTCTACGTACAGGTACGTTTCCTTCACAGAAAGGTAGCATTTTATATATTATTTTTGTAGCATGCATTTTCATTTAGCAATAGTTTATGAGCATTTCCTATGCCGATAATACTGTTTACAGTGTGATTTTTAATACCACTCTATCATACAGCAATGCAATAATTTACTTAATCTATCCCTCTAAATAATTAGCTGATTTCTCTGTTTTTGCTATTCAAAAGTTATCTTGGCACATGTTCAGATCATGTCTTTAAGATAGATTCCTAGACATTGAATTATTGGATGAAAGGCTATATATATGTTGGATCTTTTATGTCAATCATAAATTTCCATACAGAAATATTAACTAATCTTGTACTTCCACTAGCAGAGAATAAAAGACTTTTCCTGTGTGCTGGCCTCTACTCAATGGGACTCTCATTATCTTTAATTATTGCCACAATGTTGACATCAGTTGAAATATGGAATCATTTTATTTACATTGGCAAGATCAAATGCTTAGTGTACATTTAATGATCATTTAATTTAGACAGGAAAACCCAAGTTAAACATCATCTTAGTGCTGTATTTAAGTTTAAGGTCTGTGGAATCCGACAGCCTGGTCCTCCACAATGTTTCACCTGAGTCATATGGACTGGGAATTTCCTTATCTATGTACAGTGGAAATTATCTCAGTAATTATTAGGATTAATCTAAATATATAACAGTTAGGGTTAATATAGTCCTAAATACAATAATAATAACAACAATAACAGTACAAACTTCTGTGTAGTACTTACTATATGCCAGGCACTGTCCTTAGCACTTTGTTTATGTTAACTGCTTTACTATATTGTGAAGCTATATATAAAGCACTTAGCATAATGCTTGGTAGATAGCAAACCCTCAATAAATATTAACTGCTATTTTTGTAATTATTGTGCTTTTCTCATAGCATGTGCTACCAAAGGAGCACATGGACTAATATTACGGATGAAAAGTAATTTTACCAAAACATGGTCAAATCATCAACATAGAATTCCCTTAAAACATTAAATACAAACAAACATTAAACATTGTGAGTGGCTGTTTAAATTTATTTTTAGGTTGATGTTAGATGAAATTATGATAGAAATATGTTTAATATAGATTTTTTAAGTAATATAATTATTATTGAAATGTCAAATGTCAATATCCCTCTTCACACTCATTGCTATACTTGGAATGTACAAATTAAGTAAGGTATAGAATTAAGCAAATATCCAGTCAGTTGGAGTGGAGGATGGAATCCATCTGATTGTCAAAAAATCAATGATTTCTTCATTTTACTCAATCATGGTTCCTGATGCTGTAATAGGTCAAACAACTGAAAGGTAAAATAGTTAACTATGTTCATTTGCTTCTCAATGGCCTGATATTTGGCTTCAAGTAGAGATGAGTGACTGTTTCCTAAGGTTGGCATCAACACATAGGGCTCTGTGGAACAGTGTGAAAGATAGCAGAGGTGTAGCTGTGAACACACATTTCGTGTTCAAGAAAACCTGTCTTCAAACCTCAAGTCTGCCTCTTAGAGCTGGTTGACATTGGGAATGCAACATAAATTCTCAAAATTTTAATTTCTTCATTTATAAAATGAGGGGATTCACCTCAGAGGTGAATGTGTGAATTAAATGAGATAAGGAATGTCAAGCTCATAGCCCAGGGCCTAGAACAAGGCACATAACTAAACTGTTGTTGATTTTATAATTACAATACAGACAATGCCAGACTGTCCAAGATGTGTTCTGTTGATGTGTCAATATTTGACTTTGAGGTATCTGCAGAACAAACAATGAAGATGACCAGAAGATACGTAGGTTTGTTGGGCTGAAACTCAGAAGACAGATCAGAGTTTGAGAAATAATTTAACTGTCATTAGTACATGGGAGAGTAAATGGACAGAGATAGAAATTTTAGGAGAAAGATGACTCCTGAAAAGGTGAGAGGAAATAGGGTCGATAACATAGGCTATGACATGTTCCATAGATAAGGAGACGGTCATCTATGCCATAGAACAGGAAGAAAGGCAAAAGATGAGTACAGACAGATCCATGGATATTTATACGATATTTGCCTTAAATTGTTCTGAAACTCCGGTACCTATATTTATTGATGTTAAACATTAATGCTCTCCATCCTGATTCTTTCTTAAGTTTTATTTTATAATGATACTTTGACTGGAATTTTTACTTAATTATGATATAGTGAAATTCGGTGGCAACCCAGAAAGACTTTAGCTAAAGTAAAGGGATTTAGGGAAATTTATAATAATGCATTTTAAAAGACTTTTTAAAAAACAGAAGATACAATTTGATAATTTTTAAAAAATCATGTTTTTACAGCCCCGATGTGTAGACACCTCTCTTCACTTTGTTTTTTAACTATGGTCAACTTGTGTAAAAAAACATATTTACTCATAAAGTAAAATGGCTAAACAATTAGATAATCAGTATAAGATTTCTTTATATAAGGATAATATATTTTTAGATGACTTTGATTATAGTTGCAAATCTCAAGGTATAAATATTTTTTCTATGTTCTTTGATTATTTTAATAATTTGCTGCCAAAAGGAGGCTTTATATATGATGAAGCCTTTAGTCATTTTCCTCTCCTAGCAAAAGTGATAACATTTAAGAAATAAAAAACTTTTTAATCTACAGGGCGGAAAAGAGCAAAACTGTAAGTAAGACATGATTAGAAAGATTTGTCTTCTTATATGACTTGGGGCATTTTGCAAGTTTTTCTTCTGCTTATTTATGTTTTCAGAAAAATTCCCCTAATAGCCAATGCTATAAATGTCAATTTACAAACTCTGGGGTTCTGAATGAGGCAGCTGGATTTTGCTTTTGAGACCTTGTCTTTACTGTTTCAGACTGAATATGATGAATTGTTAAATAATCTTTAGTTAGTAAAACCAAGTCTTAAAAAATGAAGGCATCATATACACGTTCCGCTTGACAATATTAATACTAAAAAAACATCTGTATAATATTATGTCAGGAAGTGAAGCATGACATTGCAATAATCCTAAAATAAAAATTAAATAAAACTAGAATTTATAAAAATTTATTACAGTGGGTTTACCAGTGTTGCTAGGGTTTAAAATGTCAGAGGAGGGAATCATTATGTCTTGCATTGCTGGATCAATTACTTGGCTTCTGATAAATTTTGTCTTCTGATTTTGATGGATGTTTAACCATCTGCTTCTGGAGAGATTTCCGTTTATGTACCTGGAAAATGCTTCAACTGAGTGCTTATTAACTGTTAGCAACCAAAAGATTGAAATGGTTATTATGTGGTTACTGTGGCTTAAACAAAGGTTGGCACCACATGCCCGCTTTATATTGAAACTTGACATCCTGTCGTAGCTAAGAAAAGTAGGGAATTTGGTAAAAATATTTATTGTTTTTCTATATTATCTATAAATTATCTCTTAAAGAGTAGTTAATGAGTAATTTGTGATAAATTTTTAAACTGCATTGAACAAACGGAACCATTGGAAAATACTTTGAAATTGTATTTATGTGAATGTAAAACTGGCATTTAGCCAGGTTGGCCTTATGTGTAAATATTATGTAAGTTTTTGCTGACATAAAAAATACAATTACTGAGAACTATAAAATTTCTTTTCATAGTTACAAAAAAAATCCAGTACAAGAATGCTTAAATGTACGCTGTAACTTTATTCTTATCAAATATATATGTTATATGCAAAGGAGAGTTTAAATAAATATATTAATGTTCAAACTAATTCTTAAAAGGTCCTAAATAATAAAAATAATATGTTATTAATTATATAACTAGATTTTAAACAGAACTATGCTTCCATCTAACAGGAAAAAATGAAAATGAAGGAATTTTTCTTTGGAAAATTATGTGGTAGTTTTTCAGTTTGTTAAAATTAGTCTAATACATGCATATGTTATCTGATAAAATCAGACTATGGCTAAGACTTGTGCCTAACATTTTTAAAAATTTTTATCAGTATATTAATAATCCTTAAACCACAACATAGTCTACATTGTGTCTTCCTTTTCCTCTTAGTTGTAACCCCCGTAAGAACAGGTCATTCTTATCTTTATATTCTATATCATATATTTTAGTGTCCTCCAATAGTAAAAATAACATTTGAAATATATATCCCATACCATTTTCATAGATTTTAATGTATGTTCTTGTATATTTACATGATTTCACTGTGGCTTAATGTTAAACTACTTTATGTTGTTCTTTCACAGGATAATTCATGCACAATGACATAGAAAATACATGTATCGGTAAACGAAGGCATACGGTTGTTTAAAATTGCACCCAATATTGTATCCAGCATTGTTTCCCTTTCTTTTCACAATTTACACTATTTTTGTGTGAGGGATTATGTGGAGGGTGATGGCATAAGAAAAACACCTTTTTTCCATTTCATCAGTCCATATACTTCAGGCATGGCAAATTTCCTGCAGGTCCATAGATGGGCAAGTGGCACAGACCTGTTACATCAGTCCATTCCACCCTACAAAGATAGATTTAAAGGTGGACACATTCCCTGATTTGAGCCAACAACCCTCAAGTCCCAGCCTTAAGTCTTGCTATTTCCACTGAGTCACTGAGATGGGATATACAAGCCTGGAGCCGCAGACAGAATACTGTTCTCCAGAAGAGAGACCTTGCCTAAGAGTGGACACAAGAGGTAGAACAAGGAAGAGTCTTTGTGAGATCCTTTGACTCCTGAACCCTGTCAGGTTTTAATCTAGTGCTATCCTGGATTGTTCAGTTATTATCAGCTAATACATGGCCTTATTGTTGCTTAAGCCTGCCTGAGTTAGATTTATATCGCTTGTACCTGAAAGAAGCCTGACTGATATTATAATCTTTACTATGGTTATTTCATCTACAAGGCAAAGGACTAGAGAAGAGATGTTCCATAATGCCCCTTTTAGAAATCAGTCTGTATGTATAACCACATGGACTTAGTTACAGAGAGCCCATATGTTTATTACATCAGGGTAAACAATAAATGTTCATTACTTTCCTTCATTTCATTTTTTTATTTCAATACTTATTTTGAAAGTCTGAAAAATTTCTTTTTTTTCTTTTTTTTTAATTTTATTTCCACATATTATGGGGTATGGATGTTTAGGTTATGTATGTTGCCCTTGCCCCTCCCCTTTCCCCCCAAGTCAGAGCTTCAAGCGTGTCCATCCCCAGATGGTGTGCATCGCCCTCATTATGTGTGTATATACCCATCCCCTCCTCCCCACCCCACCCTCCTGACACCCAATAAATGTTATTTTTATATGTGCACTTAAGTGTTGATCAGTGAAACCAATTTGCTGGTGAGCACATGTGGTGCTTATTTTTCCATTCTTGGGATACTTCACTTAGTAGAATGGGTTCCAGCTCTATCCAGGAGAATACAAGAATACAAGGTGCTGTATCAGCATGGTTTCTTATAGCTGAAGAGTACTCCATGGTATACATATACCACATTTTATCAATCCACTCATGTATTGATAGACACTTGGGTTGTTTCCACATCTTTGCAATTGTGAATTGTGCTGCTGTAAACATTCAGGTGCAGGTGTCTTTTTTTATAGAGTGTCTTTTGTTCTTTGGGGTAGATGCCCAGTAATGGGATTGCTGGATCAAATGGTAGTTCTACTTGTATCTCTTTAAGGTATCTCCATATTGCTTTCCACAGAGGTTGCACTAGTTTGCAGTCCCACCAGCAGTGTATGAGTGTTCCTATCTCTCCTCATCCACACTAACATTTATTGTTTTGGGACTTTTTGATAAAGGCCATTCTCATTGGAGTTAAGTGATATCTCATTGTGGTTTTGATTTGCATTTCCCTGATGATTAGAGATGCTGAGCATTTTTTTGTATGCTTTTTGGCCATTATTCTGTCTTCTTTTGAAAAGTTTCTGTTCATGTCCTTTGCCCACTTTTTGATAGGGTTGTTTGATTTTTTCTTGTTGATATTCCTGAGTTCTAAGCAGATTCTAGTTATCAGCCCTTTATTGGATTTGTAGCATGCAAAAATTTTCTCCCATTCTGTAGGTTGTCTGTTTGCTCTTGTGACAGTTTCTTTGGCTGTGCAGAAGCTTTTTAATTTGATCAGGTCCCATTTATTTATTTTGGTTGTTGCTGTGTTTGCCTTTGGGGTCTTCTTCATAAATTCTTTGCCTAGACCAATGTCTAGAAGAGTATTTCCAACGTTTTCCTCTAGAATTCTAATAGTTTCACACCTTAGGTTTAAGTCTGTTACCCAGCGTGAGTTGATTTTGTGAGAGGTGAAAGGTGTGGATCCTGATTCAGTCTTCTACATGTGGCTATCCAGTTTTCCCAGCACCATTTATTGAATAAGAATTCTTTTCCCCAGTGTATGTTTGTGTCTGCTTTGTCAAAGATTAGATGGCTATACAAGGATGGTTTTATATCTGGGTTCTCAGTTCTCTTCCACTGCTCAATGACTCTGTTCTTGTGCCAGTACCAAGCTGATTCGATTACTATAGCCTTGTAGTATAGTTTGAAGTCTGATAAATTGATACCTCCCATTTTGTTTTTATTATTTCTTTTTAACTTCAATATCTTTTAATGATTGATTATCTACTCTGCTATTTATCAGTATTCAGCATAGCTTAGAATTATTTATTTTAAAAGTACTAATAAAAGGCAATTAATTGCATTTAAGCATGTAAATGACTGTCAGAAAACAAGTCACATTTACAAATCAGGTTCTCCAATCTAATGGTTACCAAATCTTATTATCATTACTTAAGTTGTTTTTCTAAAAGGTGAACTTTGTATAAACAAAAAATATTAATTATTGATTGTTTTGAATAGAGAGCTTCATGAAAAAGAAAAAAATATACCGTTATTTTCAGAAGTGGTAAAATAATTAAGCTCTGTTAATTTTTAAAATAGTTTGTTATCCAAATGGGCACTAAACTAAGATGATCATATAGCCTGGTTAGTGGTAGTCAGTCCTGGATTGCTTGGGACCACTTCAATTTTTACCTGTTTTCTTGGTGTACTTACTAGCAGTTCCCAATTTTACTGTCAAAAGTATCCAATTTGGAGAAAAATTATATGGTCAACCCAGGTATGGCCACCAAAGAAACCCTAAAGCTAAATGGTAAAGAAAAGAATTTGGTGATGAGCACATAGCCCTTTTGCCAATAAATGAGGTACCTCAGAGACATTTTGTAGCTACAAATGATGTATATGGAAAAAATTTGTAAAATCTACAATAAAAATTTAAAATATTATCATCATTATACTACTGTAATTTATTGGTAAGAAGAATGAAAGAAATGTATACACTTATTGCTGGATTTTCTCTGCTCCCTAACCTTCAATGAACTATTCTTCAAAAACAGCAATTGAGTCTGATCCACATACAGTACCTGGTTCCTGTATATCAATGCGTCCTGTAGGGAAACTGCTAAGTGAAGCTCAGATGTAATCATCTACATCAGTAGTTACCACTAAGAAGATCTCTCTAAATTGTAAATCTTGAGGGAAATGTAAAATGTTATGATTGTCATTATCATTATCATTAAAGTGCATAGAAGTGTTACCATTGTCATTGGGAAACCTGCATTTAAAATTTATAGGAAATTTGGTTTGCAGGCTGATTTTCATTTTTAACTTCCTCAATAAACTGTTAGGTTGAAGTGGAATCAGCATTTCACTACATCTGGCAGCCATCCCAATGTCACACCTTGATTTCTTTCCTCCCATGTCCCACCCTTTACATGTATGCTCTTTCAGTAGACACAATCTACAGCTGAAGTAATAACAGAAATAATCACTGATTATTTAGAACTGAATATTATTCACATGGTCACTAAACTATAGCTCAGACATAGAGGACAAACTGAAACCAAGGCAGCTCTTTCCAGACTTTTCTTTTTAATATATTTCCATCATTTTATTTAGATTATCTTATACAGCTACATACACATAAATACACATACAGACAGTAACAGTGGACTAGGTCACAAATATGAGAAGTATTGATTGAATCTGGAAATAATACTGAGTATTTGCAGAATCATGAAATCTCCCTTAGATATCAACAGATCACAGAGAAAGGATTGAGAAACTTTTCCACTTAAGGGCCAGATCATAACAGTTTTAGGCTTTGTGGACCACATGATCTTGGCTATAGCTATTTGACTCTGCCATTGTAGCACAAAGGTGGCCACAGATAAAACATTAACAAATTAGTGTAGCTGTGTTCCAATAAAACTTTATTGATGGACACTGAAATTTGATATTCACATAATTATCACAAGTCATGAAATAAAATTCCTCTTTTGAATTATTGCCACCACTTAAAATATAAAAACCATTCATTCTTAGCTCATGGGCCATACAAAAACAGGCAATGTGCCGAATTTGGCTTGTAAGTCACCATTTGCTGAACACTTTCATAGAGCATTAATACTTTTCCGTATCAGGAAGTAAAAAATATTAAAGAATTGTGTGTGGCATTCAGCAAACTTTGCAAAATGTGCTTCAAGATGCATGTAATGCATCTAAAAAGAGGTGCTATATTTTTTCTTCCCTTAGAAAATACAGATTATTACAGCACTGGAAAAATGCTATAAAAACAATGTTTCTAATTGGTTTTTACATAAAGAGTTCATGGCAAATACACTGTCAGAAGAATGCTTTGTTATGCAGAGATACGATGTCGGTTTCATGCATAACCAGCTTCCTTGCCAATCAAGTAATACTATAGATAGGTGTGACATCATGTTTGGGCATAATCACAGTTTTGACTGATAGTTTGGAATATGGAATATAAACAGGAAATGGGAGAATAATTGCTTGACTTAAACTTCAGGTAAAAATAGCTTAAGAAGAGTAATATTACTAGCATATGAATGAATTAGGAATTTATCCTAAAATTGTTCCTTCTATAATTGCCACGATATAATCTAACAATGAGAGAAAGAACCTTAGAAATTTTTGATATTATTTAATTTATTGTTTGGTCAAATAGTTCATTTTAAATACCTTACTATTACATATATAATTATTATTAATAGAATCAAAGACAATTCAGAACACTTAATATAGTTTTTCATATAAAAGAGTAAATAATAATATGATGCCAATTTGCAAAAAATAAAATTAATGTTATATTTTTACTAGTGGAATGAATTCTTTTATAACACAAAACTTCATAGAATAAGCTTTCATACAGCTTATATCAATCTTAAATGATGTTAAAATAGAAACACCCAAATTCCATGAGGCAGAGTTTAAATGCTTCATTGCATCATGTGTTTTGTCCCAGCCCTTCATTTTATAAATAACAAAATTAAGCAGAGAAATGAAAAGTGACTTATTTAAGGATACACAGAAAAGTAGTAATAAATCAAGGCTAGAATCCAGTCTTTTTTTATTACAATATTCTACAACCAAAGGAAGTGAGAGAAATGCGTCTTGTGAATTGGGAAAAGAAAATAATGTTTGAAATTGGCCCAAAGGTCTTTTGTTATTATCTTAATCTCCTCTTTCTCTTCCTCTTCCTCCTCCTCTTTTACCTACCTCTTCTTCTACTCTAATAAACTAATTATAACTTATTTTGAAAAAAAAGAATATTATTTGTAGTTATTGCTCCCTGACAAAAAAGTATTTTATGTATTCTCAATTTAACTGTATTTTATGAAACATTAACTCTACACGATAGTCCTAATGGTATAGTTTAACATTTCTGACATACTAAATACACTTACAGTTGTGGCCTATATTTATGGATATGATAGTTCTGCCTAAAGCGTTGTCAGTGTAAACATTCTGAGTAGAACAAAGCATGATGACACTGGTTATGATTGAAACATTTTATCGATAAATAATATTAAATATAATCCTCCCACCCATGAATCCTAAGGAAGATTAGTAAAATCCTATGTAGTAAATAGCTCACAGATTTCTCTAGGGATGGGAAAATTTATTTTTCCCACTGATCAGAGCATGCGGAAGATTTTCTTTCCTTCAGAGAAAGCACTGTTTCCTACAGAGCTGGTTATGTGTTAATGAGTTGATTATATTGTGAGAATCATAAAATGGTGATTTTAGGCATCTGTGTGAAAAGCTATCAATATCAAAAAACAGCAGAGATATAGCTACAGAACTAAGATCCATGTTATAAAATTACATTAAAATAACCATTTGGAGGGTAAAGTGACTTAATGAAAATCAAATACTATTTATGACAAATTTTAAATACCTTAGCAGTAAAAGTCTTTGTGAGAGAAAAATATAATATTTACTTGTGTGGGTAAATTGTTTAGGTTAAATCAACACAAATTAATCATTGTCTAAATTAAGGCATAAAGGACAATATTATGAACATTTTCTCCTCCCAAGAGATGCTCAAACTCTGTAGATCATAAGGCAGATATCAATATCAAAGCTCATTATGTTTTAGATAGCTGTAGTCTATCAGACACTTTTGATATATTCTTTTGTTCTGCCTATTTTTCTCTCACGGGTTAGAATTAAATATTGACATGTAAAAGAAACGGGATCTAAAGCTGATTTCCCCCAATATCCATTCTCCCTTTCTTGGAGAACTGGGGATTTTTAGCCCAAAATAAAGGCTATATTATTAATATTTAGACCCCTAGACAATTATTGGACAGCTAAACAATCATTTAAATGGGACACATACATAAGGTGTTGTCTGCCAGGAAACAAATATAAGTGCTGTGTACTTACTTCTTACTCATTGGGCTCTTAAGAGCAGGGACAAGCCTTCCATGTACTTTCTGCCCTTCTGTTGGCCTGAATGTGGATATGGTAGTGGGCCAGTGATGTCCGCTCAGAAGCAGGAAACACCTAGGGAAGGTCCCCCATGCTTGGAGTCACCCTATGAGCCCTGGACTGACAAAGCTTACATTGATACATGAGAGAGAAATAAACCTTTTACTTTTTATAACCTATCTTGTAAATTTTATCTATTAAGATGACCATGTAGTTTTTTTTAATTATGATATGAGAAATTATATGAATATTGAATCTAAATATTCAGTGAATGAATATCTTCCATTCTTGACATAAACTCTACTTGGTCAAATTTGTGATAGATTCAATTTGTTACTCTTTAATTTAGGCTATTTATATCAATATAAAAAAGTGACATTAGTCTGGAAATTTTTCTTTATTTTTTACATGTTCAATATCAGAACTAATGCTAGATTTTTAAAATCTACCATATTTTCTATGCTCCTGCATGATTTATATGCAGGAAATACTGATTTTTTGAAAGATTTAAAGAAGTTGCTTTTAAACCACTTTGGTCCTAAAAATTAATATTTTCATCCACTTTTCCAGTTTCTTCTATAATTATTGATATTCCAAATCTTCTTACTTTTTGGTCAATTTTAGTCAACTCCATTTTTTTTCAAATCATTACTACATTGAGATTTGTACATCAGACTATACAGATTAGTATATCACATTCTCAAACTTTTTCTTGGGTTTTGAATCTTCTTTCTCATTCTTAATAAGTGCTCTTGGGTTTTTCTTTTTTCCTCTCAGTATTACATAAGACAGAAGTTTATCTATTTTATTACTTTTGTCGCAAACAACTTTCAATGATTTTTTCTGCTTTACAATTCATAACTTACTTCCTGGAACATGGGCTTTCTTCCTGCTTTTCTTGTTTTGTGCATTTCTTTCATGAACTGATTGGCTAGATCATTTATTTTTAGTTTTTCTTGCTTAATAGTAAAAGCATTTACAAAAAAAATTTAATTTCTGATTGAACCTTTGACCATGTTCAAAATTTTTGGTATGTACTATTCCCATTTTCATTTTCTACTAATATCTAAATGGAATTTTTATTTATCCTTTGCTCTAACATGACTTTGGAGTGTTCTTTTCCTTTAAAATTTCAGGGAATTTGAGAAGGGTTACAATTTTATTATCAATTTAATTTTTATGGTATTGGGCTCAGAAAATGTGGCCTGTGGGTGGTCTACTATTAGAGATTTATTCAGGTTATTTGGTGCCTATATACTATAATTTTTTAAAATTTTACATAAAATTTTAAAACAAAGATATAGGATATACCATTTAACTATAAACTGTAGAAAGAGAAATATATTACATACATGTATTAATTTTATTTTTTTAGATCCTTGTAGTCCTTATCTGTTACATATTTAAGTTAAAGCAGACAGGAAGACAAGCTATTTTTTTCCCATTCTTAATATTTCTGTCCATTTGTCCTGGAAATTCTAAAAGTTTTTTCTTTATTTACGTAAATACAATATTATTCATTTTGTAAGTGTTCGTGTCTGGTCTATCTTTAATATATATTTTACAGATTATCAATGACACAACATTAATGTCTGAAATACTACTTAAATTTATACAATTGTGATCCTTATCTTCACATTGGATTTGAATGATATATACTTATTTGTCTTTCTATATTTAATCTTCTTGTTTCACATTCTTTAAATGCAGTTTTATGCATAGCATTTGTTTTTTGTTATTTATTTATTTTATTTTCAAAATATTAAGGGGATACAAATGTTTTTGTTACATGGGATAGCTTTTGTGATGCTTGAGTCAGGGTTATAAGTGTGCCCATCACCTGAATAATGTTATTGTACCTCTTAGGTAGGTTTTTGCTCCTCCCCTACTACCCCCTCCCCACTACTTGATTTCTAATGACTTTTATTTTCCTCTATGCACTGTGTGCCCATTGGTTAGTTCCACACTTGATCTTATCCAAAAGGCTGAGAAGCGATGGTTAGTTCCAATTTATTAGAAAGTACATGTGGTGTCTATTTTTCCATTCTTGAGATACTTCACTTAGGGTAATGGTCTCCATTTCCATTGAAATACTTAGGTTGATTTCACATCTTTGCAATTGTGAATTGTGCTGCAATACACATTCAAGTGTGGATGTCATTTTGATAAAATGACTTTTTTTACCTTTGGGTAGATATCCAGTTGTGGGATTGCTGGATTGAATGGTAGGTCTATTTTTAGTTCTTTCAGAGATCTCCATACTGTTTTCCATAAAGGTTGTACTAATTTGCAGTCCCACCAACAGTGTATAAGTATATGCATAGTGTTTGGATTTGGATTTGTGGACCAATATGATAACCCACTTTCCATTTTTGTGATTTTTTGCCATTTCATATGTGTGATTTACTTTCATTAGATACAAGAACTGTAGAATATAAAATATACAGTACATATCTTTTTCAGCCAATCTCTTATTCTCCTGCTCCATTTCTTCTTGATTTTTTCCCTCTTAGACCTATTGGCTCTGTGTGAAGGTAGAAAGATAATATGGTAGAAACAATTGAAGAGAAACCTCAAAAAATCAGTACCTGGAACATACATTGAAGATATTTAGCAGAGCTTGTTTTTAGGGACATGTCAAATCTACTTCCAACTTTATTAATCACAGCATATTATAATGTGATTCCTCTTTCATCCCAGGTCTGATTTAAAAGTGCTATGAAAATTTTATGTATGCATATGGATGATTTCTTAAAAGATTATAAAATAGACAAGTCATTGTATTAGTTGGAATACATACATATGTGACTAATTCACTCTTGTAAACTACTTAAGATGATGTCAGAGAAAGGATTAGATATAGGTGTTAATTATAAGGTGGGTATAATTCTCTGTAATTGTAAGGAAAAGCTATATGGCGAGACCCAAGGCTCAGGCACCTCAGAAATGATGAGGGTGCCCTTATGCAGATGGGGAAGGTTAGAATGGAAATAGAAGGTCTAAGAATTCAGTCTTTTGATGATTATTCCTCTCCTTTGATTATAATCAATTGAAAAGATAATTTCACCAAGTTAGAGAAACTTCACCAATGACTTCTACGTGAACCTTAAAAAAGGGGTCCCTACTATTTATTCAGCTGTCTTGAGCCCCCAAATTGACTCTGAGCTGATCTGTTACCCATGGACATATTCTTCCTCAAGCTCTGCTTTCTGCCTCCTGCCTGTTAACTTTCTGCTGGTCTCTGAGTAGAAAGTGAATAGGAGATGGAAAAGCAGTAAGCCCTGTTTTTCAAAGCCTTGAATCTTTGTTTTCAGTTAATGAACAGTTTTTACTGGGAGGAGAGTTTTAAAAAATTTTGGACTTTGAATATCAAACACAAGACACTGGGTTTAGAATAAAGTGAAGTTAGGACTGTAATTTTTTTTTTTTTTTCTGATCTTCCTCCGCCAAAAGTTGATAGAATTTCCTCCCATAGTCTGGCAATTTGTGTATTAGGTTTACCCTGGGCGTTAGGTGAGTTTTATTGTTTTCTGTGTCTTCAGAAGCATTTTAGAAGCCACTGTAGGGAAAGGTCAAATCAGAAGCTTCTTTATCAAGTATTATCTTAAATTGGAAGCCTCACGAAGAGAGACTCTTACTCTATCTTTTCTAATATAATATATTAGGTCAAACATCTGTTTCAAGTTGTGCTTAGTTACTCCAAATGTGTGCTTGGTAAAAGCTCTACTATGGACTGTCATATTTTGGCCAAAGCTTTCAACGGAGACATTTTATTTCTCCCTTTTACCTGAACACATTTGAAAGTAGTTGTGAATGCTACAAAAAAAAAAAAAAAAGCTACAATGACTTAAATATTTTCTAAATAGTCATTTCTTACTTCAAACGGTAGGTATAGTCCCAAAGATTAAAATTTTGAAAGGATAAAGAATGTACTATATAATAAGTGAGGAAATTCTCTATTAATATAAAGGCATGTGTTAGCTCCATTAACTAAAGAATACATTTGACTCAGTAACTACAAACTTTGAAAGTTGATGCTCAGTATACCGAATCTGTCTGCCTTTCTAAATTAAGCTGGGATCTTTTATGTTGAGTTAGTCTATAACCTTTTCTTTCACTGCTATGTAGCAGTTGAAAAAAATGCTAATTTAGTAAATCAGATCAAGTTCAATCCTAAACTATTATTACCATGGCAAATAAAGTTAGTAGTAGTTATGGTCCAGTTGCAATTTATAGAACCTCATAATCCTACTAGTAATAAAAATAATAATTCTAACAATAATAATATTCTACTATTTATTACACTCCTGCTGTGTTCTAGGCCTTTTAAATGCATTATCTAATCTGACTCAAGCCACAACTGTAACAGAGAGTTAGTTCAATTCTACAGTTAAAGCAGCTGAGGTGAGAAAAGAAGATGGTTTCCACTAAGGAAGCAGCTGGAGCCAGGGAGTTGAGTGATTGTGTGAAAGGGGCAGTTAGAAAAAGGGATTCATTAAAGAACTTTTGAAATCTTATAAGTAACATTTACTGTAGGTTTTTAAATTGCTTTAGTAGTGCACATATGCCTTAGATGACATGGAAAGATGAAACAAAGCACAGAAGAAGATAAAAATGATAAATTCCATTTTACACGTTACACATAATATGAGTGGGAAAAATTTCCAAAATCTACTTACCCCTTAGATGTAAGGGTCTAGAGTTCAGGAGCAAGATCTGGGTTATAGCTTTGGAAATCATCAGTATATGATAGAAGCTGAAGTTTCAGATACGGACAAGGTATTTTAAAAGAGCTTTGTAGGATGAAAAGAAAAGGGGACAAATGATAAGATTTGGGAACATTGATATTTACAAAGCAATAAGAATTACAGATGAAAGGAGAATTAGGACAGGAGGTTATCACCAAAACTAATAGAATGGAGATTTTATAATCTCAGGAATAGCTGAAAATGTTGAATTCTGTTGTCAAGTAAGATGCGTCTTGAGAGATATCTAACAGGTTTGCCGATGATAGTTAGCTAGAGATGCCCATTCCTAGTGAACAGAGTGGAGATAGGAACTCAGTGTTCTAGTGTACTCAGCAGTGAATGGTAGGTGGGTGGGTGAGAAAGTGAATGGAAACTCTGTAAAAGCCAGAGTGTGCAGAGATAAGAGGTCAGTAACTAGAAATCAAGAGAAGAATTTTATTAGAGACTTAAACACATCTATCTGTGGAGAGAGAGAAGATTGAGACATAGGGCAGACAGGTGATATGGGAATGAGATCTTGAAGGAAGTCCAGTATGTCTCAACAGGTTGTCCCAAGAGGGTTGCCACAGGTGACTGACATTCATCCTGAGCTTTGCTCACCAATTTAGATGAGCTGGAGAAGAGAGTGCCATTTTTTGTAAATAGTTCCACCAAACAGGTCTTCTTTTTCAATTTGGTCTACTTAGAAAGAACATCTTTTACAATTCATCCCCCCAGAAGAGATGCCTCTTTTCTAATTTGCACAAGTATTTTCTAGTAGCAGCCCAAACTTTAGTATTAGCTTGCTCCTGTGTTTTATGAACTTCTGAATAGTGAGAGACAACAAAAAGTCCTGCAGATCATCTTGTTATCATACTGAAATTACAGAATGTCCGTATTAGAAAAGTTAGTTACTACAATTCACTGTAGATAAATGTGTTACATTTGAGCACATTCAGGTGGGTGAGGGACTTGCCTAGGATCAGGTAACAACTAGGCAGAGAGGCAAGACCAGAATTCCATTCCAATTCACAATTCAATGTTCTTTCTGGTACCTCAGGAAAGAAAGACTCAAGCTTATGCTTTTTGTTGGTGGAATGTCAAAGCACTTCTCGACAACATCCTGAGTACTGAATTCACCTTTTATTGAGGGAAAGGTTAGAAAATTGATTTATCTGGCTTTCTAAACTCATCTTGCTCCTGACATCTCTATGAATCAGATATAATTCTGATTTTTAATTTTTAATAATGGTTCTTCCAAAATGGAGTTTTAAAATGGCATGGTAGATGTATGGCAGTCTGATTTTGCATGGTAGTCTTAAACATTTATGTTCTAGAATCCAAATAACACTCCTTTTTATGAAATTATGTGCCACGATTCTTAAAAAACAAAGAATAGAAAATAAACATATTCAGGTGTAAGTACGTTAGGATGGGAT
>RJWJ010013455.1:0-39846 GCA_004363605.1 Indri indri | reverse complement strand
CTCTTCAGCTAAAGAGGCTCTGGATCACCCCAGTGGGTGCTGGGGCTTAGATCTGGAGCACTTCAGGGCGGCTGAGGACAGAGATGGCTCTTAGGGCAGGGAGTGCCCTCGTAGCTGGTTTTCATCAGAAATAGGTATCACTGAGACCAAGGTCATGTGTTTTGTTTTTTTTTTTTTTGAGACAGAGTCTCACTCTGTTGCCCTGGCTAGAGTGAGTGCCGTGGCGTTAGCCTAGGTCACAGCAACCTCAAAGTCCTGGGCTCAAGGAATCCTTCTGCCTCAGCCTCCCGAGTAGTTGGGACTACAGGCATGCGCCACCATGCCTGGCTAATTTTTTCTATGTATTTTTAGTTGTTCAGATAATTTCTTTCTATTTTTTTTTTAGTAGAGACGGGGTCTCACTCTTGCTCAGGCTGGTCTCGAACTCCTGAGCTCAAACAATCCGCCCGCCTCGGCCTCCCAGAGTGCTGGGATTACAGGCGTGAGCCACCGCGCCTGGCCCGAGGTCATGTGTTAAGTTAATCTGAACTAGGGAGGTTTGTTCTGTCTCAGGCTGCAGATCAAGCCTTTATTTCTTGACAACTGTCTCATGATTCTGTACTCTTGGTCCTATAATGACCTGGCCAGAGAATGTGAATAGAGCTTGGAAAATGCATCATGTCTTTGGGCCAATCCAGTCAGGGCCCCCAGGCATCCCATCAGCAATGCACGGTCCTTGGTGACTCCCTGGTGACCCCTAACAGTATAGTTGGGGCAGATTATCACATAGCATTTATTTTAAAATTTGTATTTCTGAAACACATAAAACTCCCACACTGACAATCACGTTCCCTGGGAACAAATTATTAAATAATTATAGTTGAATAATGTAATTTGCCATAAATGCTTGCTTGCTATATACCTAAGTGCTATAGGACTAAGGCATTTTTAATACCTTTTGACCATAGACTTTTTACGTGTTTCAGCACGTGTGTGTATAAACAGAGCATGTCTTTCCTGGAACAGTATTTAATGTGTGCAAAACTATTTTTCTGCCTTTTATTTATAATGCTGCACTGCATTGATTTCATGGCTCGGTAACGGTTGCAGCCCGCAACTGGGAAACCCCACCACAGGCGATGCCCGGAGAGCTACACACATCTGCCAGGCGTGAGGGTGCAGGCTCTGCAGTCACCCACCGGGCCAGTCCTGGCTCTGTCGTTCACTGCTTAGCCTCCTTTTCCTCACACATCACAGTGGGGACGGCCAGCTATGGTGGTGCATGCCTGTAGTCCCGTCTACTCAGGAGGTTAAGGATTGCTGGAGTCCAGGAGTTCAAGTCCAGCCAGGGCAACATAGTGAGTCCTCGACTCTAAATAAACGAATGAATGAATGAGCAGATGTGTGGGGGCAATAGCATCACTTTGAAAGTTTGCTGCGAGCGTTGAACGGCTTGGTGGCTGTAAAGGGCTTAGCACAGCTCGGGGGACAGTAAGCACAGCAAGCAGTGAAGTGAAGTGGCAAGAAGTCAGAGTGTGTGCCTGGTTCTCCGGGTGGAAGTACTTGCCTAGGGAAGACACACGTTCATAGGGGACCAGTTGCAAAGCCAGCAGTGGGTGAGGGTAGGTCAGTGGTTCCCCAATGAGCTGGGGCATGCTTTTGGCCTTGTGGGACTGTGGGCTGTGGATCAGTGAGAAAGACGATCGTAGAAGTGGAGGAACCCCACAAGTAGAGGAGGTAAGAGGCAAAAGAGGGTACAGCCCGGGTGAGGCGGAGGCTGGCTGGAGCAGGTGAGACACTGCCTTTCCTGGCTTTGAGAGCCAGGCCCAGGAGGTGGGGTTCAGTCGTGGGCACTTTCTGAGCGCCAGGGTGATCTGCTGAAAGAGGTGTTTCAGAAGCTCAGTTTGGTTGCTGTCTGTCTAGTACCGAGGAGCAGGCGGGGGTTTGGGGGGCAGAGGGAGAGGACCAGGGCAGCTGTGTGGTGTGAGTGAGTGCTTCTGACATGGGGTGTCCTGGATGGGATGGCAGCATGCACCGGAACGAGGCCGCACGTCAGGGAGGTCACACTTGGGGATGGGGGACCATTGCTGTCACCCTGACCTGAGGGTTGAAATCTAAGAGGTTGGTCTATCCTTGTACTTTTTATTTTAATTTTATTTTATTTGAGACAGGGTCTCACTCTGTCATCCAGGCTGGAATATAGTGCCACAATCATAGCTCACTGCAGCCTCAAACTCCTGACCTCAAGCAGTCCTCCCTCCTCAGCCTCCGAGGGACTACAGGCATGCACCATCACACCTGGCTAATTATTTAAAATTTTGGTGGAGACACGGTCTCACTATGTTGCCCAGGCTGGTCTTGAACTCCTGGCCTCAAGTGATCCTC
Organism: Indri indri; assembly: GCA_004363605.1. Classification (NCBI taxonomy): domain Eukaryota; kingdom Metazoa; phylum Chordata; class Mammalia; order Primates; family Indriidae; genus Indri; species Indri indri. The sequence goes on along the minus strand of RJWJ010013455.1, from coordinate 37,482 downwards.
CCACCTAAGTCTCCCAAAGTGCTGGGATTACAAATGTGAGCCACTGCACCTGGCCCTTATTTTAAGATAGTCTCTTGGCCCCTGGGCAGGGAAATCCTCTGGGTGTTAAGAGAGAAATAGATGCTTGCCAAAGTGCACGGCGTCGTAGCACTGTGACCCTGATGAACTTGGTGTTTCCCTCTGTCAGGTGATGCTGTGTAACCCCATCTGTGGCGTTGGCTATGCCCTGATAGTGTGGCGATTCTTCCGAGATCGAATAGAAGAAGAAGAAATCTCATTAATTCACTTTTTTGGAGAGGAGTACCTGGAGTATAAGAAGAGGGTGCCCACAGGCCTACCTTTCATAAAGGGAGTCAAGGTGGCGCTCTGACGGGCGGGGGTTCGGTGACTGTGGGGCCCGTGACCCTGTGCAGCCCAGGAAAAAACTGCTTCTGGTTGGCCCCTGCAGAATGAATTTTCTTAACCATTTTATATGTCACTAATTAACTCTTCTGGAATGTTACTTAAGACCAAATGGTCAGAAGGCCTTAGGACCAAAGGACCCACTGGAAAAATCTATTCTTGTGCTGAATCAAGGTAGGACGTAGATGAAAGGTGAAAAAGAAGCAAATCACAGCAATATTCAACAGTGCCCCTTCAAAGGGGCCTGGTCAGAACTGAGGCCACGCTGCACTGCCCCTCAAGGCCAGAGTGTGAGTAAGTTGTAACCAGGACTCCTTGGCAGAGGTGGACTCTCTGCTTCCAGTAACGCTCCCGCAGCAGAAGGGGTGGTGCACACCGCTGCTCATCAGCATTCGGAATACATCTGAAACTTTGAATTTAACTGGAAACACAGCGCAGCTTTAACCTCTTTATTTCTGTCCTTCAGTGCATGAACATCTATACAGTTTTAAAGATGCTTCCTTATGTGATGCTTTGGCTCTAAATAGATTTAATCGTATTTACATATCTATTGTTTATAAGTAGCAGTACGCATTCAAAGGGGACCCAGTGTTTCTAGCTCCAACTTTTATTTGGCAGCAAGTAAGCATAGACACCTCCAGACAGTTTGGCCGAGTGTGGCTTTGTGTGACCAAAGCTGAGTATGGCCAGTGTGGCCAAGGGGACTGTGGGCCCCTGTGGGTTTCCTGGGGGCTTTGGCTCCTGCTCCCTTCCTGTCATCAGTGACAGGTGGGTCAAGAAGTGTCATTTTTCCCTGATCCAAGACGTGCTTACTGAACGTCTGCTCTGCGCAAGGCGTTGTCAAACATTGAGAAATACTGCTCTCCATTTATTTGGGATTTTCTTCTCATTTTACCATAGCTTATACTTTTGTATTTCAATGTAAACTTACTAACTATTGTTTACTATGTTCTGTTCTTAAAATTACATTGTCCCTAATGTTATTTCAAACTGTTTGCCAAAGCGGTTTGAACATGCACAATTACAAATTGAAGCAAATCTACTCCCCAGAATAGTCTTAAATAGAGCAAATAAGCCCAGCCGAGATTCAGTCAGTACTTTTGTTTTGCAAGTTTGAGGAGAGTAGTTGGCTTTGTGAGTCAAACATAGAAGCTTTAAGAGGTGAGACCCTTGTTTAATTCTGGACTAGACAGGACCTTGGCCTCAGTGTGAGATCCTTGCCTGCAGTTTTGCGGTGGCATTAACGAAGCGTGAATGTGAAGGCGGCGGTGGCAGGCGGCCCGAGTGTTGCTCCGCCACCCCGCCACGCGGCTTGTGAGGAGCCACTAAACCTTTCCGTGCCTAGACCTCCCCATCTGTAGAATGGGGTCCATACCACCTACCTCACAGGGGTGTTGTGAGGACTCAGAACAGTATCAAACATCTTTAGTACTCGGATGAGAGAGATGACGTCGATGAAATCTATACAATATAAAAGCTATACAAAAATGGGCAGACATTTGGTTAACTGTGCCAGATACCTAATTGTGTGTTTAAAAAGAGCATTCTACCAACTCAGAAATAAGACTTATTTCTGGGTTTCATGGCTTAATTAATTTTTTCATTGTTATATATACCAAAGAGGCTTACGGGTTCATTGATTACTGGTATGACACTTGCTGGCTTGAGAACCAGGCAGACTTGATGTCGGCCCCCTGACTGGCTGTGGGACTCTGGCCAAGGTGGTTGGTGGCTGGAGTGATCAGCAGAGTTTCTCTGTGAACGCTCCCCGGTGGGACATCACACTCTCACCCTGTTTGGGCATTTGAGTTGGATCAGTTCCAAACTTGTTTTCCAGACCACACTTAGTGCAGCAAACTCCACTTCCTCGGACTGCAGGCAGGCAGAGGGGTATGGTTAGGGTTGGCAGCCGACCCCAGCTCTTTGAGGGAAAACTCTTTCTCGCTCATCTAAGCAGGATTGGGCCTAGCCTCTATTCCCATCAGGGCCGTGAAGTTGACTGTTTTTGGTGGTGGGGAGGTGGGGTGGAGACAGGGTCTTGCTCTGTTGCCTGGGCTAGAGTGCAGTGGCGTCATCACAGCTTGCTGCAACCTCATACTCGCTCCTGGGTTCAAGCAATCCTCTTGCCTCAGCCTCCCAAAATGCTAAGTTTACAGGTGTGAGCTACTGTGCCTGGCCAAGTTATCTTTTTGATAGGTGGAGAGCAGCTAATGAGGGCCCCTAGGCTTGTGGATGCTAAGAGGGTGTTGGCATTTGATGCCATCCTCTACCTGCCAGAGGCCAGAAAGCCCACCTTTGTGCCAGGCCCACCTGCTGGAAGGAGCCGGGTCTTTGGGTTTCCCAGTGAAATGCTCCCTCCCACTGTGGGGTGGGGGAGAACTTGATACTGTATTCTGCTCTGCTTTAAAGAGTAAGTCTAAGGGTGGGGGTGGCAGGAGAACATTCCCACCTTCCTTATAATCCCATGGCAGAAGTCAGCAATTACTTAGGGATAAAAGATGAACTACTTAAGGGCAGGATTTGGCAAGTGATTGACTTCCATTTAGCACCACGATCTTGAGATTATTTTTAACTTTATAAATTTAGCAGTGTCGGGGCCCACGGCAGAGAATCAGGTTAATGAGGTAAAGGCTTTTCGGGTATTTGCTGTAAAGGCCATGTTGCCAATTTCCTCAACTTAAGAAACTGTCAAGAGATTTCTTTTTCCACTGCAGGTTTTAAAGTGGAGATTCTTAAATGGAAAATGGGTACCGCACAGAACAAAGCTACTTTGAAACAGCACAAAATGAAACCTTTCACGAGGACGTGCAGGCGGCCGCTGCTGAGAGTGGCAGTTTACAGAAGAGGTAGCGGGGTGAGCCTCTTAGCAGGACAGAAAGCAAAAGACAGCGTACCTGATGTCCCTTAGTTGGCGTGAACTGCTTCTCGAGCCTAAAAAGTACTCTTCGTTGATCTCTTCCATTCATTTACGAACCTGGGGGATTGACAGGACAGGGAAAGATGTTCCTAAACCAGTAAGTTGTATTAGCTGGTCAGGCTCCACGAGGCCTCGGCCACGGCTCACTGTAGTAGTCCCCCGTCATGGGCACAGCACACCACTGTTCCTTCTCTGCACTTTCTTACTGCCTTAGGGAGTTGTGATCGCCCGCCCTAGTTCGCTTTTGTAGTGGTTTGGCAAGGTTAGGAGACCTCAGCCTCTCTGTTGTGGTGGGACGCGCTTAATCTCAGTGCGCTTGGAAGGCCCGACCATCCCGAGCGGAGGCAGCCTGTCCCATCGCAAGGAGAGTAACTTACCGGAGTAATTATTCTACTCTTCTTTTTACATACAGATATGTTTATTTAAATATTTTAAATTGGATTTTCTTTCACAGATATTATTCTTTCCAATTCTTAAATAAATAAAACTATACTTGATTTCACTATGAACAAGTGTGATTGTCTGGGATGTAGGAACTCTAAGGTCCTGTCGCCTCTGGATAAGAAGCATCCCGAGCCTACAGCATCAAACCAGGTGCGTTTTGCCACCTCAGTTCCCTTCTGAATCCCTACTCTCATCAGTTTGAAATGACAAGTTCCTTTTGCCCTTTAGGCTACCACGGAAGTCCATAATGCTTGGGAATGTGAGCTTCAGTGCTGTTTAGCAGCAGGGGCACTAATGTGATGTGATTCACACACATTTACGAGTTGAGGTGCCAGCCTGCCCAGCACATAGATGCCATGTACTGTTCAAACCACCGCAGCAAGCTGGGCATTTGCTTAAAATGTGACTATCGGTATCAATTTGCCACCAGAACCTTTTAAATTTTAGGTCACGCAGGTTAATTTTTTAAAAGCATTTATTAAGCTCCTCTAAATAAAAGGGTACTGTGTAGAAATGGAAAACTATGGGGAAAAAATGATTAGAAAAAAGGTTGCTTCTTCATTGTGCTTTACTATCAACAGAAGGTCACCACGGGAGGGTCACAGTACTTCGGGCAAGGAGTGAGGCTGTAAGATGGCATTGGCTACGCGGGCTGGCCAGGTGCTCCCCCGGCCTCATGGGCTCTGCCCCTGCCACAAAGGGAGAGAAGCTGGAGCAAAGGTTCTTTGTCCTTTCCGTGAGTTACCGCTCACATTACCGGGTGGAGCTTGCCAGTGGCACCAGGTTAACAGTGGGGCTGTGATTCAGAAGAAACTGGATTCCTTCGTGGCAGGGCAGGTGCACGGTGGTGGCAGAGGCTTGTTACCTGAAACAGACCAGTACCCCTCTACGGGACCACACCCTACCCTAGACAGGGCCCAGCACGCGGGCCCTCGGTACATAGACGCTGCACAGGTGAGGGATTTTAGGCTGGACGCTCACTTGAACGTTTTCCACGCAGACTGGAAGTTGTCCCAAGTCACTGTGATTAGGACGGAGACTTCATACCATGTGAACGCAGGGAAAAGGGAGACTTAGCCCAAGCCGAAGAATCTGAAAGTATGACCTGTCAGAGAGTTTCCGAGTTTTATTAGTGATAGATAAGTAATCACCCTTCAAAGAACCATACTGGGAACAACCTTGTCTTAAATGTCCCAGCCTTGGTGTACGCGCTGTAAAAGCCCAACCACTGGGACTGGTTCCGTTTGCTAAGTTGGGTGTTCTCTTAGTGTGGGGATGTCACCCCCAGTTTTCTGTGTGGGTCTGTGACGGTCCTTATTTTTCAGTGGCAGCTCTTCTGAAAGGCTGTTCGGGGTCCAGCTGTTCCCTTTAGTCTCTGACATCTCCTCTCTCTTTTCTGGGACACTTCCTGGATCACTCCTACAGGGCAGCGGAACAGGGGCTCATCCACTCGGCTTCCCAGTTTCACTGTCTCCTGCACTAAAATCCACCTGGGCCAGGGCTTTCGGAATGGACAACCCGGATGCACCCGTGGGTGGCACGTCTTCAGAATCAGAAACGCATCTGTCTCAGAAAGGATTCTTGTCTCGCTCCTGAGTGAGAGCCGTTCCCCAGGAGGTGGTTTTGAGTTGGCAGAACACCCATGAGTTAAGGCTGTTTCTTGGCTCACGGTGGCCGTGCACTCTGAATTGTGTTTCCCCTGAAGCATCTGAGCTAAATAAACAGCCACCCTGCAGGGGACGGTGGGACCGTCTCTGCACCGTTACTAGCCTCACTGTGACTCTTGACAGTTCAGCAACCTTCACACTCCAGGCTCTTCCGTCTCTGACACTGCAATCCCACCCCTGTCCCAGTACCAACACGTTTTACTGTGAGCAAAACACAAAAGAGCAGCCTGTGACAGTGACATGTCTGTTCCTGCACACTGCTGTTCCTCTGGCGAGTGTTCCGGCAAACACTGTGCTGTGCTGAACAGTGACGCGCTCACACCGAGAAATCACCGTCAGTCACTTTTCCCCACTTCGGTGAATTGAGTCGCTCGAGGGAAGTGCTTGCAGCTCCCAGTGGGGAAAGTGAACCCAGGCAGCAACCTGGTGAAATGTTGGTCCTGTCTACCAGAGTCACACCTGTTACCTACAGAGTCACTTGTTTAAGTCCCTGGTCCAGGCAGAGAGCCTCTGTGACCTCTTATTTTATAATCTGAGGCCCAGTGGAGGCCACAGAGCTGGTCCGTGGCAAGCTGGGACCAAAGGGGAAATGAAGCCCAGAGCTTCCTTTGTCTTCCTATTGGTCGCTGAAATCAAATCCCTTGCCCACTCTCAGGTTGGAAAGACTCGCTTTACCTGGCCGGGGCGTCCCCACTCCTGCCGTCGTCATACATGTTTTGTAGATTCTCTGACTGTTCATCCACGGGCGCCTGAAACCTGGGCGAGAGAAGGCAAGTACTGGGGCTCCCAATGGCCGCAGAGCCAGCCTGCCACGTGGCCAAGGGCCTGCCCAGCACTTGGTTCTTCTGGTCCTCAAACATTTACTGAGGGCCGGGGGTGGGCCGGGGCCGGGGCTGCGTGGAGGGCAGGAGAGGCCAGGCCCTGCTGGGCGATGCACGAGGGAGGGAAGGGCGCACAGTGGGGCAGGCGGTGCAGCGGCAGTCGGGTGGGACCTTCTTTAGTTGGGGTGGCTGGGGAGGCCTCTCAGCTGACATTCAAGCTGAGGCCTGAGTGTGAGGATCGTGAGATAGTCTGAAGGAAGAACATTCCAGGCAGAGGCCCAGAAGTGGGAGCCAGTCTAGCTGCTTTGGGGGGAACTGAAAGGCCATCGCGACCAGGGTGCTGTGAGGGGCCGATGTGGTCAGAGGTGAACAGGGAGGGTCCCCAAGAGCTGTCAGGCCCTGCTGTGATGGGCATCCTGGGCTTCTGAAAGACCCCTGGCTGCGTGACAACTGGGGGCCAGGGAGGGCTGGCCATGGTGGTTTGGACGGGGGGGTAGTAACAGACACCAAAACAGGTGCACTGGGACAAAGTAGCGTCAACAGGATTTGGGGTGGGCGGCAATGGGACAGGGCTATGGAAGGAATCCAGGCTGTCTCCCAGGCCTTGCACTTGAGCACCTGAGTGAATGCGATGCCATTCGCTGAGCTGAGGAGATGGGAGTAGGGCACTGGGGGAGGACACCGAGAGCTCTGCTGGCCACTGCTGAACTCGAGGCGCCTGTGAAACACTCGGGTGGAGATGCCCAGGCTGAGGCAGAGGCAGAGGAGTCTGGAGCCCAGGAGAGCACTGTGCTGCAGAGGGGATTGGGGGCGCCTATATCACAGTGGGGTTTCAAAGCCAGGAGGCTGGATGAAGTCACTTAGGGAGAGATGCTCGTGAGTGCTGCCCAGAGACCAAGGGAGGTGGCTCGGATCTAGCCAGAAGGTTGCTGTGATTGGAGCAAGAGCAGGCTCGTGGGGTCGGAGGCTGGGGTGAAGCAGGTTGAAGCTTCACCTGGGAAGTGGTGCTGTGAGGACCGGTAGAGCCACTCCCACCCCTGCCCTGAGCCTCAGGAGCTGAGCTCCAACCAGCTCGTTCCCGCAGATGTCATTTTCTGGCGGAGACAGTGGCTCTGCCACACACACTTCAAGCCAGCTTCTCACAAGCAGAACACACGGATGGGAGAGTGTGTTCTGGGCCAGTGCCCAGAACACCATGCCCACCCCAGAGTTCCCCCAGCATAATCACCATCCTGATGCTAACAGTTACTTCTGCCTGGCGTTGGAGGTTTTATAAATGGAACCATACAGTATCTGGAGCAAACGACTTTGTCCACTTAGCCTGTGGAGGAGGAAACATGGCAACTAGTCCAGAGTAGACAGGGATTTGATCACAGGTGTGCGAAGAGTATGGTGAGGTTAACCTCTCAGTGTGACATGTTAAAATAGTTACTTAAAGATGACTTGGCAGTTCTGGGATAATGTCACTGCACACACGCACTCTAATTGTCTGTCTGAAATTAGTAAAGGGACCAAAACGAACAAGGAGATTAAGACCTCTCCAGGTTAAAAACAGAAAAGGATGACACTGAAATTTTGGCGGCTGGAGAGCACATGAACAAGTGGTGACCAATTTGGCAGACCTGAGAAACCCAAGTTGAGAACTGACAGTTGGACAAGCTGGGGACAGACCCGGTTCACACCACAGAGTCCTCAGGAGGCTCAGGAACTGGCAGCCCCGTTGCCTTTGCAAAAGGGAGGGTGGGACCAAAATAGGGAGGGTGGTGCCACCACTGAGCAACTGGTCCTGTCCCACTGCAGCAGAAGTCTGAGGGTCAGTCTGAGAGGGCATGACACACAGTTGAGAATTGTACTGAAAACCAGAAAGTCAGGTGTGCACACAGATACTCTAGAGAGGCCTTCCAGGAAGGAAACTGGCAAAGGACCTAAAACAGACATCGGAGCATCCAAAAAAGGCAAGAACCCACCCACCCAAATCCCCTCCAAGGAAGCACCACTCTGTGCTCAGCTTCCGGCCCCCTCCCCCACTCCTAAAATGAGCAGATAATCAAGGAGTACCTGACATCTAAGAAAAGCCTCTACTATGAAAGATGGAAACCTAAACAAACAAAATGTAACTTGGAGGAAAACAGACTTCAGTGAGAAAACTTCCAAAAGAAAAAAGCGCCACCTATCAGTCTCAGAGGATAAGACACTGTGTGAATGAAACAACAGGATGGTATGATGAAAGAACAGAAAGAGCTCTTGGAAATTAAAAACAACGTAGCAGAAATGAACAACTCAGTAGAAGGACTGGAAGACAAAAAGGACATCTCCCAGAAAATATAAGACAGACGGAAAACCGGGCAGAAAAGTTAAACTAGGGAGCCAGCCTAGGAGGGCCAATATGCAATTAAAGGAACGCCAAAAAGAGAAAAAGTGTAGAAATAAACTAATTCAAAAAGAAATATGCCGGCTGGGCGCAGTGGCTCACGCCTGTAATCCTAGCACTCTGGGAGGCCAAGGTGGCAGGATTGTATGAGCTCAGGAGTTCCAGACCAGACCAGCCTGGGCAAGAGAAAGACCCTCGTCTCTACTAAAAATAGAAAAAATTAGCCAGGTGTGGTGGTGGCGCCTGTAGTCCCAGCTACTCTGGAGCCTGAGGCATGAGGATCACTTGAGCTCAGGAGTTTGAGGTTGCTGTGAGCTAGGATGACTCCATAGCATTCCAGCTCAGGTGACAGAGTGAGACTCTGTCAAAAAAAAAAAAAAAGAAAGAAAGAAAGAAAGAAAGAAAGAAAGAAAGAAAGAAAGAAAGAAAGAAAGAAAGAAAGAAATATGCGAAACTGAAGGCCATGTATTTCCAGATTGGAAGGGCCCACCAGTACCCAACCTAATGAACCTCACCAAGGTGAAATTTCAGAACACTGGGAGCAAAGAGAAGATTCTACAAGCTTCCAGAGAGAATTAGTAGGTCACAGTACACACAGTACAATGACTAGGAATTGGAATGCCTTCAGGCTTCTCAACAACCACCTTGGAAGCTAGAAGACAATAGAGTGATGTCTTTAAAGGAAAATCCTTCCCAATCTAGAATTTTCAATCTAGAATTTGATACCCAGTAAAACTATCAGTCAAGTGTGAATGAAGATAGAATGGAGACATTTTCAAACCTGAGCTGTCCAAAACATGTACCCCTGTGCAATCTAAAGAAGCCCCTGGGGATGGGCTCCCCCAAAACATGAAAGAGGAACAGCAGACTACAGAAGACTGGATGGGGCAAGCAGAATCCCCAGGAGGGTGGTGGGAGGAGGGAAAGCCCAGGCTAGAGCTGTGCAGCAGAACTACAGGGCAACCAGCCCACCCTGGGCTGAGTGACCCAGAGACAGCACATTGAAGATCTGCCACCAAGATGCCTCTGCCACTGTAACACCTTTGATGCCTGAGTACAGTGATGAGAGAGCCTAAGCCAGACTTGGCTTGTCTTAACCATTGTTGGTGAAATTCCTGTGCTCTTCTCTGTGTCCTGCTGCTTGAATCAGCTGAAGTCCCTCATGACATCCCAAAAAATACCTTCTGCCTTGACCAATTCCTGAGGGCTGGAGGTATCAATTGTGTGTCTAGAGGCAGAAACTCAGAGCAGCCCACTCACTGGGACCATGTTTTTGCAGATGTCCGGCACCTGGTCTACCCCGATGCCCCGACTAAACCCTCAGGAGCTGGCCCGCTCACTTCCCTGAACAGGGGCCTGAACGTGTGGCACCTTTCCTATGCACATTCCGAACGGTGTAGGAGGCCCTGGGAACACCCACTGGCCTCACCTGGGCTCCAGCCGCTCCTTCACCTTGGCAATGGAGCGGACGTAGGGCGTGATCTGCTTGGTAATGGTGATCAGGTAGGCATTCTCCTGCTGCAGCTGCAGGAGGTCATGAAGCTGGGCTGTGGGGGCCAAGGCCAGAGCGTTGGGGCTTGTTGGTTTCAGATTCTCTCTCAAGCCTGGTGCCATCTAAATATCCCAACTGTTTCAATGACTATCTCTAACTAAAGAGCGAGGCCCTGGCTGAGGTCATTTTACTCACTGAATCCTGACCTCAGATGCATCATTTGGGGCCAGGTAGTGGCTGGGAGGCAAGTCAAGTGCTAAGGGGAGGGCTGTGGGGACTGTATCTGGTTAGTGGCTAACTCTGACTTGCTCTCTCGCTAGCACATGGGTTAGCTCGGGACAGGGAGTTCGCTCAGCAGCCAACTGCCTGGGACCTTCATAAATCTCCTGTTGGTCAGCGACGCGCTGATAGGATTCCTCCCAAATCTGAAAGACGGAAGTTGGGTGTTGGATGGGCAGTGAGGTGGAATTCCACTGGTGGCCTTTCTGTCTCTAGCTACTCAGAGCCCCACAGCACCCCCAGCCAGGTCCACGTGGTTCCAGAACCTGCCACATGAGGGTCTCATGGGGCGGCAGGCCAGGTCCTCTTTCTCCCCTTCCTGTCTGGGGGTAGCCCGTGTGTCTGCTGACGGGTGGGGCTGGAGGCAGGTTCCCGGGGAGGGCTACCTCCTGGAAGACAGCTCTCATGCCCTCAGTGGAGGCGTGCTCCGAGGCAATGCGCGCGTCCAGCTGCAGGGCCTTGTGCAGGACGTCGCCCATGATCTCGGCCTTGATGAGCGAGTGGTGCTTGGTGAGGTCCCGGTGCAGCTCCTGCACCTGGTCCTTCAGGTACTGTACCTCCACCTGCAGGCGCTGCGTGGGGGCATGGGGCCGTCAGGGCTTTTTCACTGCCGGGGCCTGACGGAGGGATGGCTTCTGGGTCATCAGTGCACTGCAGTGAGGAATGGGTGGGGGCCCTTCGCACCGCAGGTCCCCAGCCCCCTCACCCGGTAGGAGTCCTCATGGTGGCGGCAGTGCTCTGTGAAGGGCGTATTCTCTCCCTCAGCCAGCGGCACCTTGGTGCTGATGGACCGGTGCAGCATGGGCTTTTGGACAGGCGACACCAACATCTTTCCCGGCGGGGAGGGGCAGCGGGGCCCCATCAGCACCTTGGGGCCTGAGCCCCCTGCCAGCCTGGGGAGATAGCCAGTGCGATGCAGTCTGCCCTCCCCCGGCCTCCCAGGGTGCCCCCTTGTGCCCTGCTCGCATGGTGCTCTCAGCCACCTGAGCACAGCAGAGCGCTGGGAGCTATGAAAAGCAGGGTGCAAGGTGCACCCAGTGACATCCATATCTATTTCTTAAAGCTCCCCAGAGTGGTTCCAGGGTGCAGCCAATGGCAAGCCCATGGGGATGCGGCCAGGGCTGGTCCGGAGTAAATGGTGCACGCGGAACAGTGGAAGTGTGGGCTGACACCCAGTGGCTCTTGCTTTCTGAGGCCCTTGGACACACACATGCCAGTTTCAGCCTTTCTCCTAACTCGCCCAGCGTCTCCAGCCCTCTGTTGGGCCCAGGAATCAGGCCCCAACGTTCAGGCTACCCTGGCAGCGTCCCGCCCAGCCCAGCCCTAGGCCCCCTGCCCCCGAAAGGCTGCAGCGGTGGTTGGGGGCAGTCCCGAGTCCTCCCCTCCTCCCCTGGCCGAGCTCCGCGTCAGCTCTGCCAAGAGCTCCAGGTCAGGGTGTCCCTGGGGATGCTGCCGGCTCGGCAGACTCGCCCTCCGGCCTGGCGTGGGCGCCCAGACACCGCGGGAGGGCTTGGCCAGCCGGGACGGAGGCGGAGAGAGCAGCGCGCGGCCTTTCCGGGATGGTCCGGCCCCTCGGCGCCCCCTCCCCCCAGTGCCGGGACCTCGTGCTCGCCCGCTCCCTCGGTCGCTGCTCACGAGTTGGCGCCACCCGCGGCGGCCGCCGCCCGGCGCGGCCCCAGCAGCAGCAGCGGCTCCAGGCAGCGCGCGAACTCGGCGCGGTGGTCGCTGGCGATCTGGGCGGCGGGACGGAGTCGTGAGGCCTCCATAGCTCCGAGGGGCCCGCGACCCGGCCCCGCCCCGCCGCCCGCGCACCTTGCTGCTCTGCGCAGGCCTTAGGCGGTGCGGCCGCGTGACGATGCCCTGCAGCCTCCCCAGCAGCTCCTGCGGCCGGGCGGCCTCCAGCGGTGGGGGGTGACAGGCGGCGGGAAAGGGGAGAGGTGGAGGGTGGAGGCCCAGAGCAAGTCTGTCTTGGGCATTTTACCTGGTGTCCCTTAGCGGCTCCAACCCTCCCCTGGGACTTCCCTGACCAAGCCTCCCCACCCCGATCCCCAAATCCACAGGAGAGGTGGCCCGCTCCCTTCTAGGCTTCACTGTCCTTTTAAAAGGGACTCCCTAGTCCCTTAACGGGTTTGTAGATGATAGAGTGGAGGAGGGGAAGGTGAGTCCAGAGACCCATGGTCCAGCCCCCAGGTGACAGGCTGAGGCTGTAGCCCCGGTATGCAGGGCAGGCCGGGGAGACTCACATAGCCCAGGTCCAGGAACTCGGCCTTGCTGGCCAAGCTGAGGAAGGAAGAGCAGATGACCAGGTGAACCTGTGGGAGGGGACGCTGCTCAGTGCCTGGCTGGGGAGGAGGGACCCAGCCCCACACCCCCAGCTCCCCTTACCTGCAGCGTGGGCAGCAAGGTGGCCAAGTGGGAGAGCTGCTCCTTGAAGGCCTTGTCCTTCTCCTCGTACTGGCTGCGGGCGGGGCAGGCTTCTGGTCTCCAGGGCTGCCCACCCCACGGTGGGCGGGGGCTCAGATCCCCGCCAGCTTTGTATGTCCTGCCTATGCTGCCCTTTCTCTGTGTCCTGAGCCACCCCACCCTCCTCAGCAAGGTGGACACCTGTATTTCTTGCTTCCCAGGGTGGAGCAGGGCCTGAGTGTGTGGGGCCGAGCGCAAGGGGAGGGAGGCTGCCCCACTCACCTCTGCACAGCCTGCAGCAGCAGCGCTTTCCTCTCTGCCAGCTTCTCCTGGGAGAGACAGCCCCTACTGACCACATGTATGCCCAGCCACATGCCCCAGGCACACTTCCCTGGAGCACCAGCCCTGCTATGAGGCCAGAGGCCTGCCTTCCTGCATCCACTGCCTGATGCCTGGGTACCCTCACCTTAAATGTCACCTCCTGAGTGAAGTAGTCCCCGACCACCCCCACCACCAACGCCAGCCTAGGGCAGGCTTTGGCTTCCCTTCTGGAACTCTCCTGGCAACTGAGATTAAGTAACTCCTGGAACGCTGTTCAACGTCTGCTGCCCTGCCACACTGGAAACTCCAGGAGGGCACGCCCTCCCCGCCCCTCACCTGCATGCTGCTGAAGAGGGCGTGGATGGCAGCCTCCTCCTCGGCTGCGCTGCGCCGCACCTCCTCCACCATAGCCTGCAGCAGCGCGATGGCCTCCTGCGCGGCCGTCTGCAGGGCCTTCACGGCCTGGGGACAGGGCGGGCTCAGGCTCGCATGCGCTGCCGCGCGTCCCCACACTCCCGCCCGGGTGCGCCGGTCCCCGGCTCACCAGCACCGCCTGTTCCAGCCGCTCGCAGCCCTGCACATAAGCCGACTCCAGGTCCACGCAGTGGGCCCGGCTCTCCCTGCGGGAGCCGCGGGTAAGGCCGGCACCGGCGCCCTCCAGCCCCCTCCCCTCCCCTCCCGCTTGCTCTACCCACCCCTGCATGTCCCGGAAGCAGCCGATGCACAGCAGCGACTTCTTGTCCGTGGAGAACATGAGGTAGGGCTGGGCATGCAGCGCTGCGGGGCCAGGCGGCAGTGAGGGCTTCGGGCAGTGTCCACCCAGGTCCTCACTCCGCGCCGGGATCCCCAGCCCCGCATGCCTCACTCACTGCACTTCTGGAGCATGTCGCGGCTGCGCTGGCCGAGGGCCACGATGTCGTGGCGCGCGAACATGCGCGCCCGGTGCGTCTCCTCTCGGCAGCGCGCACACAGGGGCTGCCCGCAGGTGTTGCAGAAGTACATGGTCTCCAGGTCCTGCCGGGCAGAGCGCGGGCTCAGGCCGCCCGCCGGCGGGAGCGGGGCCACAGCCAGCAGGGAACTGCAGCTGTGGAGTGTCATTGTGCGTGTCTGTCCCAGCCTGGGGCGGGCAGGCTGCTAAACTGCAGCCCTCTCCTCTAATGCAGACATGCAGTGCTCTAATATACCCAGTTCACAGATGTGGACACTGAGGCTCAGAGACCAGATAAGTAGGTCCAGGAAGGGGCAGCTACTCAGAAAGGGCTTTGAGGGGCAGTTCCATGGGTGGGTGGGGGGAGAGGGCAGAAACTGCATTTGCCAAGCATTTTACCTACAAGCAGGTTCCTTTGCCCAGGCCAGATCCAGGGACTAGAGTCCAGGGCTTGGGTTGCAGCCTTGGCATCGACCCAAGCAATGGTTGATAGAATAAACCCCACCTCCTTACCTTGGCATTCAAGGCCATTTCCTCACCTCCTGCAGATCATCACTGTACTTCTGGGTCACACATTTCTCAGCACTTGCCCAGCAACTCCCTGGCCCCCAGGTTTACTCCTTCAGGTCCAGCCTCCACAGGCCAGAGCCCCACGTGAAGTGACAAAGTGACGGGACAGCGTGCTGTCCTCACTTCCCCTTGGGCTAGAGCTGCTCACACGCCACTTAGGTAGCAGAGGGTCCCGAAGGGTCGGCCAAGGCCTGTGGGCTGGACTGCCCTTCCTGTGCCAGTTCACAACTCCACCCTGGGTTGGGGGCCAGTAAGCTCTCCCCAAATCCGACGGCCTTAACCTCTGCCACTATCTGGGTATTGACTCAAGTCACTTATTCTGGACCTCGGTCTCCCCAACTGTACAAGGGGCCCACATTCAGGGTGCAAGGTGCCTTAGAGAGGTGTTGGAGAATCAACTTATTGGTCATCCTCTGAGGCTGTGTTGAGTGCACGCTGCAAGCGTCAGGTCTGTGCAGCCCAGCACCCACTGTCCCCCACCCTGCCCCCGCTGCCCCTGCCTGCTTGCTGCACTCCAGGTCACAGTTGGCACAGCACACCACCTCCACGCCATCCCCCGAGCTGTCCACCAGGAACTGCAGCAGCCGGTCCACTGGCGGGAGCCCACTGGGACCCTTCACCACCGTCTGGTGTCTGTGGAGAGGCAGTAACCAAGATCCAGACACCCCTTCCCCAAGGTCCCTGCCCCCACCCCTCACATTCCAGGGTGGAGCTAAAAATAGCTGTGTTGGGAGGTGGGTGCACTTCAGCCCTGGGGTCTGCTATAAATATCACAGCCAGTGCTTACCCTGACTCGGTCCCTACCCTAGCCCAATCCTATGCAGTCCTGCAAGATGCCCTGGGTGTCAAAAGCAGAAACCTTCCCCCTCAGCACCCTATCACTGCATTGGGCAAATTTAGGGTCACCCCTGGTACCTCGATTCCACATAACCGTGGTTATGTTGACTTAAGATTTCTAGGACCCATAAAGTGTCCTGACCCTAGCTTGAACCCCACCATCGCCTTCTAACTTTTTGAGGGAGGCCTTGGGCCAGTAACTGTTCTCTCCACCCTCAGTTAACCTGATCTGTGAAATGGTCCAGAACCTGCAAGTTCTGGCATGGAGAGCTATGGATTGGGCGCAGCCTCTCTCAGCCATTCCGTGTGGAGTCTGAGCCCTCCCCTCCCCCCACTGGAGCCCCTCTCCTGACAGAGCTAACCTTGGCCTCCAGGGCCTGGTGTGCTGGGAGTTTGGGGCACTCACTGGCATAGTGGGCAGGTGAGGCGGCCATCTGTGGCGCGGCCACGCAGGCAGTCGGTGCAGAAGTCGTGGAAGCAGTCCAGCAGGCACGGGCGCTCATACTGCGTGTGGCACAGTGGGCACACCAGCGGGTGGCCACTTGCGGCATCCAGGGAGCTCGGGCCCTCCAGGGGCGTGAAGATAGCTCCTGACATCTGCAGGGACAGCGCAGGATGGTGGCTGACATGCATTAGCCTCCGTGGCCCCTCCGCCGGGGCGCCAGCACCCTCCTACCTATCCGGCCTGGACCCGAGGAGGCGTCCAGCGGCTGTGGAGCCAGGAGCCGCTAGCGACTGGGGCTGGGGCAGGGAGGCCTGGCGAGTGGCGGGCTCTGTACCTGCCCGCTGGGCCGCCTGCTGTGAGCTGGCCGTCCTCCGAGCCTTTCAAGCTCTCCCAGTGCGGCTTTGAGCACCCGCGCTGTCGCGCTGCCAAACCCAAGGAGTCACCAACCCTGGAAGGTCAGGCCTCCGACCGCGCAAAGCTTCCCAGCCGGCGCCCAGCCTCTCCTCACTCCCACCCCTGGAATTCCCCGCCCGGTGTCCTCTGGGTGACCCGCAGGCGACGCCCCTTCCGCGCTGGGCCTCTGCATTGCTGGGGGCGCGGTGCTCGCGCCCACCTTCCCCAGGATGGCTGCTACCTTGAGGCACGACGGGGGCCTGAACCGAACTCAGCACTCGGCGAACTGGAGTGGACGGTGCCTGGCGAGGGTCCACGGCTCAGACTCGACCCCACCTGGGATGACAGAGCCCCGAGCCACAGGAGGCACAGAGCGGGGCCGAGGACCTTGGCTGCAGGGTGTTCAGGGGTGCAGGGGCCATGGCTCCTCCGCTGTCTTGCACCCAACTTGAGTCTCAACAGTGTGGGTCCCCGCAGCCCCTTTCCTCGACGGCCAATCGGGGGCGCCAGAGAGTAGCGGCGCCCCTCCACGGACACGCCGGCGCAGGGGAGCCGGAGTGAGAGGCGTTGGAATCCCAGGCCTGTCTTTTGGGCTGGCGACCAAGTGACTGACCTCTCAGAGCTTCTGGGGGAAAATAGGGCCGGGCTCCTGATAAAGCGGCCAGACCACAATGGAATAAGGCGTGTGAAATGCACATACTGGGCTTTCAAATAATTAAAGCTCCAACCCCACTGCCATCCCAGATCCCCAAAGTGGGTGGGTGTGGGTGGGCGTTTGGAGGGGAGGTTTGGAGCCTTTCCAGCAGGGCCCCTTCTGCTGCTCCTGGCCTGGCAAATGCCTGTTTATCCCAGTGCTATTTTCTCCTCGGTGCCTTCCCTGCCTAGGTCCAGGTGATCGGTTATCAGCTTTCTCCACCCATTATCTTGAGCGCCCTGTTTCTGCCCCTCTTGCAATCTCAGAGGCAAGCCCCAAGCCCGACCCACAGAAGGTGCCCAGTAGCTGTGTGTGGTGGCTCACCTGTAGTCTCAGCTACTCTGGGTGCTGAGGTGGGAGCATCGCCTCGAGCCAGAAGTTTGAGACCAGCCTGGGCAATATAGCCAGACCCTGCATCTAAAATAAATAAATAAATAAATAAATAAATAATGAAGATGTTCAATTAAGGCTTACTGAGTAGTTAGAAAAATCTAGGAGATAATATTTGAACTGGTTTTTTTTTTTTTGAGGTAAGTTCTCATTCTGTCTCATCAGCTGGAGTACAGTGCCGTCATCATAGCTCATTGAATCACAAACTCCTGGGCTCAAGCAATCCTCCTGCCTCAGCCTCCCTAGTAGCTGGGACTATAGGTGTGTGCCACCATCCCTGGCTACTTTTTTAAATTTTTTATAGAGTGGGAGTCTCACTATTGCCCTGGCTTGAACTGGGTTTTGAAGGATGAATAGGAGTTTTTCAGGAGAAGAAAGTGAATTCTAGCCCTGGTTCTATTTGTGTTCCAAGTCATAAAAACGATAGTAAGGATGGCGAATGTTTATGAGCCAAGATACTATTTCAAGCCCTTTTTCTTGTATTAACTCATTTAATCCTGACAACAACCTCAGAAGGTAGAAAATGTTATCCCTAGTAAGTGGTGGGGCTGGTATACAAAACCAGGTGGGTGCTTTGTAAATGAATGGTGCATTAATTTCCCAGTAGGAGGTGCTCTTGATACTTGGGCTTCTTTAATTCATCGACTCATGTGTTCATCTGTTCGACTAGTATTTATCAAGCATTGCCATGGGCCAGATGTTGTACTAGGCATTGAGACATAGAAGGGAACACACCAGCCAAGGTTAACCAAGTACACAAATAAACAAATACAATAATGAAAGACTGTGTGAAATGCTTAGAAGAAAATAGTAAGGATGATGTGATGGAGGACAACCGAGAGGGGCTGGAGTTAAGGACCACATTAGGTACCCACGGGCAGAGAGGGGCATTGAGCTTGAGACCCCTGGAGGATGAGAAGAAATCAGGAAAAGCTAGGAAAAGTTCTAACCAGGAGGAATCGCACGTGAAAAGCCCCCAAAGTTCAGAGAAAACAAAGGAAGACCAATGTGGATGGAGATGAAGGAACTCAGGGTGGGGCGGGGGTGGGAGTGGAGCTGAGGATGGCTGGCGGGGGTCACCCTGGACAGGTGAGAGCAGGGCAAAGGTGTGGGAGCGGAGGTGGGGGTGAAGGTGGTGCCCTGGACACTCTAGACTAGCGATATCGAGGAGGCCACCGGCTGTGCGATTCGGGAGTGCAGGGAGGGGCGGGGCTGCACACGTGCACCTGGGAGTCATATTTAAAGACAAGAGCCTGGGTCCTGCCTAAAGATCAAGTGCAGATGAAGATGAGAGGAGCTTTGTGCCCTGCAGCACTTCAAGTCCAGGGATGAGGACTGGAGCAAGGAGATGGAGGAGCTGCCAGTGAGGCGGGGTGAGAAGCAGGAGAGCACAGGGTCCTGCGGCCCAGGCAGGCGAGGCCAGCGGAGGAGGGAGTGACCAGCGGTGTCAGATGCCATTGAGAGAGGCAGGAAGAGGAGGATGCGGAACTGACCTGGCACTTAGCAGGGGCCGTCACTACCGATCTTGGTGAGGGCTGTCCTGGCAGCCGGGGGACAAAAGCCTGAGCAGAGTATTCAACAGAAAATGGGAGGAGAGGAGCTGGAGACAGTACACAAAGGCAACTCTCCCAAGAAGTTGTGTGTAAAGAGATGGAGGGAAAAGGGGTGGTCGCTGAAGGGGAACAGTGAGGGTCCAGGGAAGTGCTTTTTCTTTTTTAAGATGGGAAATGTTAAGGAATGGTGAGATGCTGATGGGAATGATCCGGAAGAAAGGATTAAATTGATGATTTCAAGGGACAGGTGAGGGCTGTTGCAGTGATGTCCTCACGTAGGCAGGAGTGTACGAGATCACTGCCCAAGCATAGGGGGTGGCCTCAGGTGGGAGCAAGGACAGTTCTTCCATAGTGAGAGAAGGCAGAGTCTGGGGGCACAGACATGCTGGGTGGTTAGATGCGGAGGCAGGAGGGTCTGAGAATCCCCCTGGGATTGCTTCTATGTTGGCAGCGAAAGAGCAATGGAAGTCAGCAGCTGGGAGGGAGGTTTGGCTTTCTGACCAGAGGTGTGAAATCGTCACTTAGGAGAGGGATTTAGGGTTGTGGGCAGCCCTGAGAGCTCACCTAGGGTCAGTCGGAGACACCCACCACATTGCATAGTTTTTAACTCAGAGAATTTAATATAAAGGATTGTTAACTAGGGGTAAGGACTTGTTAACTAGGTAACTGAAAGGGTAAAATAAGAACAGTAGCATCTGTAGGAAGCAGCTGCCACTCACTCCTAGGGGGGTGTTATTCATATTAATAAACTGTAGAAGCTCCAGGGAGGGGCACGAGGAGGAGCTGAAACTCAGGCATCTAAGGAGGGGGTGCTGCTCGGCTGGGCTGGTTTTTCCGAGGAGAAGAAAATGAGGCTGATTCTGCAAGTGTCGGAATAACTGCAAACTGGATGCCACTGCTGTTTCTGGAATATTCCAACTGCCACTGTCAGGCTGAAGAAGCAAGAGTGGGTGACACCAACAGAACAGGAACGAGCAGGAAGGAAAACCCTCTACTGGTAGAACCTAATCGGGATCAGCTCGCGAAGCAGAAATGTTTGCAGAGGTCCAGCCTAGCATTGCAAAGCCAAGAATAGCAGGTGGCTTTGGAGCGTGGTCAAGAAGCCTAAGATTAAACCTAGACCAGTCAGCGTGATGTGCGTTTCTTCTCGTGATTATAAGCCAGGATTGGACTTTTGCTAGGTGAGTACATTGAAGCCAGGTAAAGGGAGTGGCGTGTATGCAACTGAGTGATTACAATTCAGGATCTTGGAGTATAATTCTGTAAGGACACGAGGGGTACGGGTGGGTGCAAAGTAGCCTAGTCTAGGGATGGCAGGCCTAGGGTTGGAGACCCTTGCTTCTCCACGTGTGGTTCATAGACCAGCAGCTTCAGCATCATTGGAAATGTTAACTAGAAAAAATTAACGAGGCTTAACTTTGGGAAAAGGAAAGCTTTATTTTTCATGCAGGGTAGCACCCTGCTGGGCGGCCGTTCCAACAGGTTGGGAGGCTGAGACCTGGCCAGAAGCCAGGCACACGTGCTTCAAAGTGACAAAAGGCAAGAGGATTTTATACCCAGCGGGGTGGTCAAATATACATATTTAACGAGCTATATAGGAGGAGTCATGAATATTTATGAAAAGAGAAATCACGTGCATGTGTAATTGTGCTGTATCTCTCCCAACCCGTCCTGGCTGGGAACTCAGCATTAGGTGTTTCTGGGGTCCCCTTGGCCCAGGGGTCCATTCAGTTGGCAGAGGGTTTGGGATTTTATTTTTTAGTTCACAGGAGCTTTGCAAGAAATGCAAAATTGGAATCAGATCTGGTGGTCCCCATCTATATATCCCTGTGGGACACACAGGCAGAGGCTTTTTGGAACTGGGAAACTGGAAGACGCGCTGAAAGCCAGGAGGCGGGCAGTGATCGGAGGGTGGGCAGCTCGAGTGTGAGGCTGTCGCGGCGTCACTCTGGGGCGCGAGTCTGGCTGCAGCCGGGAGGGGCTGGCGCCGGGAGACACAGCTCCCGGCACGGGCTTCCGAGCTGGGCTGCTGAGGGAGGGGAAGCCATAGCGGTCTCCGCCTTGGACCTCTGATATAAATCCCCACGGCCCGAAGGGATCTCCTCACTTCCCCAAGTTCGTGGGTTCGAGTCCCGTCCCCTGAGCTGGTAATGTACGGCTTAGTGAATTTCTTTATTTCTTTGAAAGTCTTTCCAAGACTTTCAAAAGGAAAACCAACCCCTTTATTTCTCTTTGGGCTCGTCCACACCGGCTCTCCCCCCCCCGATCTTCCAGTGGGACGGGCCGTCCAGCCTCCTATCTGCCCCTGCAACGCTCCGAGCCGGGGAGACGACGCGGTTTGCATTCAGGCAAAATCAATCACTTCCCGATCGTACAGGACGGAGCGAAATGGTGGCGATCGAGGGGCGTGGCAGAGCGATTAGTGCTGACTGGGCCCTGCGTGCCCTGCGCGATACGGCCTCTTTGCGTCTGCGTAGTTCGCTCACCTCCCTTTCTGCCTCCGCTGCCGCCATGGCACCCGCGGTTAGTATGGCTCCGCGTGAGGCCTCGGCGCCGGGAGAGGCACGTGGGCCTCACCGAGCTCGGCACCTGCCCAGGCTCCCGGGGGACGGTGCTCTGCAGCGTCCGTCTGGGGGGTGCTGGCAGACCGGCCGCAGCGAGCCGGGGCTGCTGCCGAGCCCAGCACGTTGTGGGCGGTGGAGGCTGCGGCCTGAGGCCCGTGAGGGAGATCCGGGAGCTCTCGGAGGCCGCGACTCGGTCTCGGGCTCTAACGTGGGCCAGCGGGGGGCTGGATCGTGGAGACGGCGGGCTGGGCTGGTCACTGGCCTTTGGAGTCCGGCCCTGGGCCTGGTTACCTGGGCGGAGAGCGGGGAAGAAGAAGGGGATCTGCCATCCTGGGGAGCCGCGCATTTGGGAAGCCTACGGCCGGGACTGGGGGACGAACCCGCGGAAGGGTGGCCTGGTCGGCTTGTTTCCGGAGAGGTGGCCCCGATTTGAGGAGCCTTTTAGCGTCTCCGGAGGAAATTAGTTTATCAGAGTGTTGTCGTGCGGACCTTTTTTGCTGTAGGGTCCCAAATTCCATTCTCCTTTAGCTAGGCTGGGGCTGGGCTGTGAGGCACCCCCTCGTGCCTCCCTGCAGATCATCCTCCTGCCAGGTTACTTGGACAAAGTTGTTTTTCGCCCCAAGATTCTCTTTTTCCTCTTTTGTTGGGATTCCTTGGTTTACATTTCCGGTTCTGCTAGTTTTTACGCCCAGGTGGGCTTTTAAATGCTCTTATGCATATGTATGCTTTTGGTTTAAATCCTTGGTGGGAGGTATCTTGCTCATTGTGGGTAGGTCTCCTGCTTGACAATTGTGTATTTCCGGGGCTCGATCGGAAAGCAGCCCTCTTGGATTGTTACTGGGAAGAGATGCTGTAAAAAAGTTATCAGTAATTTTTGTAGTACCTAAATGTTTGAAACGTTGACCCAGTTGATACAGGGTTTATATGGAGTCCTTTTAAACATAAAGGAAGGAAGGTGGGGGTATTCTTGGAAAGGTCTATTTAGTTGCTGCAAAGATTTTTAAAGTGGAAAGTACAGGTAAGTAGGATGTACAAGTGTATTTGTATGGTGCCCGAGTTTGTGGAGGCATAAGATTAATATAAGCTGCTTCATAAGAGTGAAGAAACTGGGACCTGATAGGATGTGCTCTTCCCGGTGGTTTGGAAGTGCTAAGTCATAGATTAAACCAATCGAAAGATAGAAATTGTCGACAGTAGTATTATAAGACCCTAAGTTTTAGCTTTAATCTCGTCTAAGCTGGAGTGGACAAGCAGCTAGAATATCTTGCAGTTCCCTTTGCTGTTCCTAAGAAGGTGAGTGAGACAGGATTAGGGGAGATGAGGTAGAATGGATCAGGACCCTAGTCTGGAGACATAGGACAAGGATTGATTTCACATTAAAATTGTTGTAGGTATGCAAAGCATTTGTATGCGTGTACTCTAATCCTGGAATAAAATAAAGGAGTATTTTATGAAACTAACAGACCTTCATGTCTGTAGAGATTGGGGGAGATTGGAAAGTTCAAGTGGGTCAGAAGTGCTAGAATGATTTCCCCATCAGAAGGGCGTGAGCCCTCAGGCCCCCAAGCTTGTAGAGGTGCATCTTCCCAATTATACCTCTGCCACTCTTGAGCAGATGGAGGCTCTTGGGGCTCTTGCAAGGGAACACAACTCCATAGGTTTTGTATTTGTATGGGCTTTTATACCTATTGACATTTTTGGTTTTGTTAATTTTTGTTTTTTTGACTGGCTGAGCTTTCATCTCTGTTATTATTTGTATACTTTCTTAGAAAAAGCTTGTGGCAAAGGGGGGCAAAAAAAAGAAGCAAGTGTTGAAGTTCACTCTTGATTGCACCCACCCTGTAGAAGATGGGATCATGGATGCTGCTAATTTTGTAAGTTACATTATTGTTGCCATTCGTGATGGTCATGAACCTTTTGAGATACTGTTGGGAAAACCCACCAGAGGACATTTCCATTTTCAGCCTTATAGGCAACTTCACAGTTCTGCCTGTATTATTTAATTCTGAGATTATGG
Organism: Indri indri; assembly: GCA_004363605.1. Taxonomy (NCBI): domain Eukaryota; kingdom Metazoa; phylum Chordata; class Mammalia; order Primates; family Indriidae; genus Indri; species Indri indri. Next base: position 13,974 of record RJWJ010013455.1, on the reverse strand, counting down.
GCAGATTATTTGTTTCCTAGTCTGGCTTTCTCCTCTATATAGCAGCTGTGAAGAATAAAATGGGCTCTAGCACATAGATGCTGTTGTTTTCCCCCTCCTTCTTTCGTTTCCAAAAATGATTTTACTTAAAAGTTACCAAGACACAGACCAACTTCACTGGGTCCAGCATCCCCTTTTTAAGCACAGGTGACGGGCCCTGACCCTCTGTGGGCTGCCTCTGTCCTGGGCCACACTTTTCAGGTGTGGAGCAGATGGCAGCAGTTATTGACGCTTGCTGTTGTATTCATCTGAACTGCAGTGTTTACTTTAAAATATCTTTTTCATTCCTTGCTCTGTCCTTATTTTTTGCCCCTATATTTTGCTCATTCCGCAATATTTCCCTATTCTATTTCAATCTAGAAATTTTAAGTAATCTCACTGCTACCTTTTGATGCTGCAACTTGGTTTCGGCGTTTTGCTCTTTTTCATCTTAGTAGCCATGCTTGCGGAATTCATACTTGGTATTTGTGTACAGAAGTCTCCTAAATTTACATTCGCTCTTCAGTCTCCGGAAGATCGCCTGTCGCCAGGATTGGTACCATTGCAGCAACAGTCATTTTCAAATAAAAAATGAAAGGCTTGGCCTATGGCCGCTGATTATACAAGATGGGATTTGCATAACCTCTTGTAGTTTATTGCCTTTATGTAGATGTGTTTTGCATCTGTGTCCTTCAAGAAGTCTTTCAGTTGCCTTCTTAGTTCGTTCTTTATCCAGTAACTTCTGGCTTTTCTTGTCCTTCCTAACCTTGGTGTCTTCCAATTTGATATCTGTGGTGGCCCTACCCTGGCAATATCCCTGCCTCCCTCCCTCTACAAACTATTCCCTCAGCACACTCATCTGTGTGTGTCTTTTCCTTCCAGACACCTCCTTAGGGTAGAAAAGTTATTTATGAGTCTTAAGATGCAAAAGTGAAGATTTCTGACCTAATCACACTCTGCACTATATCTATGGTTAATATATTTTGTATTGGAGTTTTTAAATAGAGAACTATAGGAGTATTGAGTGGAAAAAGACTTCATCTCATTGCAGTATCAAGACAACTAACATAAGTCCTTTTTGGGCAAAGATTCCTGAAGCCCACGGAGGTGAATGGCTTGCCTAGGCCCACAGAAGGGGATTGCAGAGTCCATCGCTGGCTCCTAGGTGGCTGCCTCTTCTGTTGCACCATGCATGTGGCCCTGGCCCAGGTCTAGAATTGTTTTGGTCACTGCATATCTTTGCTCTTTCTTCTAGGTTGAAGACTTGTTTTCTCTGATAGTGCTGAAAATAGTGCTTTATGTTCCTTAGATTCAGAAGTTGCCTGCAGGTTTTGTTGTGTGTACCTTGTGAAAGTTTGGCCTCGGGTTTCTTGTCTATTCTTGCACTGTCCACTAAGCCTTCCATGTAGAGGCATATTTGACCTTGTATGGACACATTCAAGTATGTTCATGCTAGGATGTTGTTTTCATAGTATATAATATATGTAAGTAAGGTTGAGTGGTGCCATTTTCTGCTGCTATTCCTAGATTTCAGACTTTGTGTGAATAGGTGAAGATTTGCTGTCCTTTTCTAAGAGTGGACATTTAAAAAATGATATTGTATCCTATAAATATATACAACTATTATGTACTCTTAGTAATTAAAAATTTAAAAAACATTATTCAATGTTGGGAGTACAAAAAAAATAAAATACTCTGCTGTTGAGGCAGGTAAGCCTGTCACTTCACTAATCGGTCAATTTGACAATTTCCACAGGAGCAGTTTTTGCAAGAGAGAATCAAAGTGAATGGAAAAGCTGGGAATCTCGGGGGAGGGGTTGTGACCATCGAGAGAAGCAAGAGCAAGATCACTGTCACTTCTGAGGTGCCTTTTTCTAAAAGGTATGGGAAGAGGGCAAGTGTGACCAGTGTGTACCCAGTCTTCAGTCACCCTCACCCTGGACAGGAGTGGGCTTCTCTGCAGAGTAATTTGTTTTGTGATTGCATCTGTTAATTTCTGGAACAATGCCCAGTGCAAGAGGCAGTGAATGAATGAATGAATGAATGAAATCTTGGTAGTTAACATTATTCAACTTTTGGCTGTTTTAAAATTTTGTCTTTCACAGGCTAATGTATTTCAAATAGTAGTCAGGTGCTTAGACTTGTTTAGACTGTATTCTTTTTTTTTTTCCTAAGAGAAGGGGTCTTGCTCTGTTGCCCAGAGTAGAGTGCAGCAGCATGGCCATAGCTTACTGAAGCCTCAGTAAACTCAAGCAATCCTGCCACCTCAGCCTCCCAAGTAGCTGGGACTATAGACATGTACTACCACATCTAGCTAATTTAAAATTTTTCTTTGTAGAGACAGGATCTGGCTATGTTGCCCAGGCTGGTCTTGAACTCCTGAACTCCTTCAACTTGCCTCAAGCGATCCTATGTCTTGGCCCCCCAAAGTGCTGAGATTACAGGTGTGAGCCACTGCACCCAGCCAGCCCAGCTGTATTCTTAAAAACATAGATCTTCCTTTGCCTCTAGATTACAGTGAAGAGCTTTCCTTTGCCTTTTTTTTTTTCACCTTGAGACGGAGTCTTGCTCCGTTGCCCGGGCTAGAGTGCCGTGGTGTCGTCATAGCTCACTGAAACCTCAAACTCCTGGGCTCAAGCGATCCTCCTGCCTCAGCCTCCTGAGTAGCTGGGACTACAGGCACATGCCATCATGCCCATTTTCTTTTCAAGATGGAGACATTAATTCCCTTGCCTCCTGCTACTTTATATGGTAGTTTTGAGAATGAGGTTAGAACACTTCACAAGTCACTAAAGAATTGGACGTATCTATACCTAGCTCCTAGCCCAGGGCTGGGCCTGTTAGGAACTTTTAGTCATACTGAATCAAGTAGTGGGAAATTAACTGTATCAGTGAAGTAACGACTTTGAGGCTCCATTGAAGCACTCATGGTCTGCCTGTCTGAGTTATTTTATTTGTGGGGAGGGAGATTTGATAGAGGAAGAGCCAGGCGCAGCTGTAGGCCCTCCAGGATGTGCAGAACATCCAGCTTGCAGGGCTCTAGCAGAGCCTGTGGGCTTTCTGTGACCTCTTTACCAGCCTGGTGTGAGAATGTCTCCTGGCGTGTCTTGTGGCAGTTTTCACAAATTTTCTGTTCTTTACTCAGTGGAGAAGGGAAGGAACTTTAATCTTCTATTATAGCTTGCCTTTCTTAATGATAATGGTTCCATTTTCCTGAAACATTCAAAGTATCCCTAATGTAGAACTTTTTCTTCCTTGTCTCTGAACTTGTGCAGGTTTTTACCTGGATTTTCCCCAACGTTCTATTACGAGAATTTTTTTTTTTTTAAGACAGGGTCTCCTTCTGCCCGGGCTAGATGCAGTGGCGTCATCATAGCTCACTGCAGCCTCAAACTCCTATCCTCCTGTCTTAGCCTCCCGAGTAGCTGGGACTGTAGGCATGTGCCACCATGCCTGGCTAATTTTTTTATTTTTGGTAGAGATGAGGTCTTGCTATTGCATAGGCTATCTCAAACTCCTGGCCTCAAGTGATCATGCCTGGCCAATTATGAAAATTTTTAAAGTACCTGAAATTTTGGATTAAACACCTCGTCTGAATACAGTGTGGTAGAAATAATTGAGAAAAGAACACTTTGTAGATGGAACGACCAGACCGATTTATTTTTATGTAGGGAAAGGTAGATCTTCACATCTTTGTGAAGATGGCTTCCTTGCTATAGGAACATTGTTGAACAGTGTTCATGTCTTGGATATGGTGAATTTGTTGGTTCATAACAGTCTGAAGAGGTGGTAAGTATCATGAATCCCATTTTATAGTGTGAGAAACTGTGGTTTGGTAGGATTGATTTGCCAGCATTGAGTTTGTGTGGCCTTATACTCCTCTTCATGGCTTTGGGAAGATGCAGAATAGCTAACCTCAGGGCCTCATAAGCAAATGGGTCAGAGAAGAAACAAGATTGCAGACTTATGTCTTTATTATGTAGTTAGGCTGTTGGGGCACAAAGCCAGTCCCTGCCTTTATATAAAGAGCAAGTTTTCTAATGAGCAGTTTGCTGTGGTGACTATTTAGCTCTCACTCAGGCTAAGGCAGCAGTTAGGCAGATGGATTAAAAAACCTAAATGCTCTCTGCTGGCGTGAGCGCAGTGGTGGGGTGGCACTCTGTCCCAGTGCATTGGGTAGAGAGCATCACATAGCAGCAGTGAGAGAGTATGACACAGCCCTAAAACAATCCTGATAAACCCAGGCAACCTCAAAAGGAGAGTTGACTCAATGAGGTGATGTACGTGAGGTATTTGGAGCTCATTGGTTACCCAGTGGTTTCTCAATGAAACGTATGTGTGCAACTGTCAAATTACTACCGTGGGACCTTCAGTGGTCACTATAAACCATTTTATAAGTGTTTGTTGTTTAATGGACAACTGCTACATTTACTTACCTGTTCTCATTTTTATTGCCAATTTAGATGACATGCAGCTGATTAGAGCACTGGCTGGGTACATTTGTCTTTTTGCCATTTTTGGCACATGGGAAAACACTTGAATTGTAATGATTTTGAATATGCGGGTTTTATAAAAGTTAAAATGTTTCTGTATGCAAGAAGGCCATTTGTCTAGTGTAGTTCTCAAGTGTCCTTTCTCTGCAGGTATTTGAAATATCTCACCAAAAAATATTTGAAGAAGAACAATCTACGTGATTGGTTGCGTGTAGTTGCTAACAGCAAAGAGAGTTACGAATTACGTTACTTCCAAATTAACCAGGATGAAGAAGAGGAGGAAGATGAGGATTAAAATTCATTTATTTGGAAGATTTTGTATAAGTTCTTGAATAAAATGTGGGAACTAAAATGGTGGTTTATCCTTGTGTTTCTGCAGTATGGATTGAACAGAAAATTGGAAATCGTAGTAAAAGGGCTTCACTTGGCTGCCACTTACTTATTTGTAACTTGGCTTTTTTTCTGCTTGAAAATTTCAGTTCTCACGAAGTGGTGATACCAAATAGGAGAAGGCGACTGTAAGGGAACTGACCACGAGCAGGTAGATGAGGGTGCGGAGGCAGTGTGAGCTTCAGGCAGTCACTGTTTCACTTTAAAAGGGTGACAGTCAGTTGTATCCAGTGCTTTTTCAAAGAAAGATTCAGGAATACAAGTGAGCTCTTCTCATTCATTAAAAGCAAAACAGGTGACTTCTTTCCAAGATCTCTTGTGGAGAAAGTGGCAGTGTCAATAAAATGCAGGTTTGTGGGCCATTCATCTTATTTTCATTTTTTGGTTATAAATTACTCTTGATGCACACAATTTTGTATTCTAATCCTTTTTCTTCCTGTAGGAATAAAATGTGCTCCTTTAGCATTGCTGCAGATCCAACTACCCTCTCTCAAAGAGTTTGGAGAACAATTGTCAAAGTCCCAGGTTCTAAATTAAGTAAATGTGCACAAAAATGAATTTGTAAATAATCACTGTTCTACCACGTCTTTGCAACAAACTGTTATTTTGGCCTCCAGCAGAGGGAGCTGGAGTTGAGTGTCCAGATGTGCCCTCCTGTGTGGGTCCCAGAGATGGGAGCCCTTGATGCTCAGGACTCTGGGGGCTTCTGGGAAGGGGAGAGGTGGGAGATGCCCAGCAAATAGCTGCTTCCATGCCGCGTAGGCCACGAGTGGATTTAATGACGGAAGTCATTCTGCAAAGTGGAGTGCATGTGAGATTTTGTGCCCACGTGTGCAGAGGCTAGAGAACTGGGAAGTGGTTACCGAGGCTGGGGAAACATAATTGTTGCTGAGGGTGGCTTTGAAAGAGACCCTGATGCCTCATGGTACCCTTCCGAAAGCCAAACAATAATGCAGAAATGTTGGCCTTGTTTTATAATTACGGTGTATAAAATTAATGTTTTTAAAGAGCTTGCCTGCAGGTGGTTTTCACACCTGAAATTGTGCCCTGCGAGTTGCATATCTGAAATTAAATGTTCAAGTCCTGCCTTGGTTCCAATTTAACATTTGGTGCTCTCTGGATTGAGTTGAACATGTTGAGGCTTTGCAATTTCATTTGTGGTAAAGGCTCTAGCATTTTCTATTTCTATGCAAATTTCTTGAAGCAGAATTGTTTGCATATTTCTTCTGTGCCCTCACAGAAGGCAGAATTTCTTTCAAACTTAACTGAGGCATCAGTTTCTCTTTGGCTGTGTCCCTTACCATGATTATTAACTATCAGTGTGTGACTTGGGTTTGCAAATTTTACTTGTTGGTTGCATTGATGTTTCCTTGTAGTAATTTTTGGTTTGGTTGTGAAAAACATTAACCCTGAGCTGAAATTAGCATATAATTTTTTTTAAACTAGTCCCAGATTTTAAAACTTGTAATAAAATTGAAACTCGTTGGTTTTTTTTACCTTATTGAACTCTTGTATTTGAGTTTTGATCACATTTTATATTAAAGTGGCTAACACATGGCTACTATTGTCGTGCAAGGCCTTTTTTTTTGAAGGACTGGCATGTTAATCTGTTTAGCAACCAAAGCTTTGTCCTCAGCGATGAGTTGCTGTGCCCCCAGTTACCTTGGTCTTTATTAGGCTTAGAAGGAAATGTGTCCTTTATTTCCATTTTCCTCCCCTTGGTCGTGCAGTTTTCCCTCAGTGAGATCCTGGAGTTGGCTGTAACTGAACTCTCCATGTAGAATTTCTTCAGATCCAGAGGCTGGAGTACAATTGCAAACAAATGACTGTTTTTGATAGGGAATATGTAGTGTGAAGTTGATTTACATTCACTCGTCACACCAGCTGTGTCCAAAGCACATTTGAGACCAATTTCCTTTATATCTGTCTTGCCTCCTGCCTCACCTGCCTGATCTGAAGTAGTTGGCACAGAAACAGACTGGAGCCATGGAGAGTTTCATGCTGTGATTTAAGTTCACAAAAGTCAGAAACATGGGGAAACTGGGAATTTGGTCATACCAAGTATCTTAAGACAGCTGATGGATACCTGGGGATATTTGATTTCCTGGAAGGTGAGCAGGCCCCCAGTGAGGGTCCCTCTGATGAAGCCACTGATGACTTCAGGAGAGCCTGGAAGTTAGCATTCATAACATGCTTTCATTTCCTCCCCCAGAGAGGTATGCTGTCCCTTGGGAATGGGAGCGGCAAGGATGTTGGTCCCTTGCAAGAGATAACTACAACTACAGATCTGTCGGTACCCAGGGGATAGACCATCTCCCTGGTGACCCTTGGACAGAACACAGGGCTGGTTGGGGTCCGAGGTCCCCAAGGGTAGGGACAGCTGAGACACCACTACAGTGGGAGGTAGGCCAGGTCCCCAAGGGAGAATCTGGGTGGGCTCCTGCCCCATTGTTGGCTGAATCATGGTAATGGGCCTGTGTTGGTAGAATAAACTACAGGTTTCTTTTCTTTCTGGAGGGAGAGGAAGATAAGAGGCTTGGTGTTGGGGGGTTTCCTATCCCAGGAAGGAGCTGGTCTTCCACCTAAAGGAAGCAGGTGGAGGACCACCTGTTAAATGATGCCATGATGGTGCTATCTCCAGGAACAGAAAACTAAGAATTTCTCATCCAGCCATTTTCTGGTTTTTGTGATGGATCTGAGAATCCACATTCTTTTTTTTCTAGGCTATTTTAGGCCAAGCTAAAACAGTCTGTAAAGGCTGTGCTGACCAGCTGAGTGAGTTAGCTACTACTGCAGCTAGAACCCAGAAAGCACCCATAAAATGCTTTAAGGCTCCCACAGGTCTTTTCTCAAGTTCAAGGCCATGGCTCCCTCCTACCCTGCAACCCCAAGTGATTTGGATTCAGGCGGTGCAAGGTCCACACTTGGAGAAAAACGCTTTAAGTGCGACACTGCATGGGGCGCTGACCCTTCCTTCCAGAGGCACAGCAATCCAGAGCGCTGCAGTCTCACCCCTGCTGGGGAGGAGGCGCTGGGCAGAGTTTTGATCTTTGCTTTTCTTCCTTGACCTCAGTGGCAGGCTGTGAGGCAGTGTAGGCACAAGCCCTTGCTGCCCCGGAGAAGCCATCCGGTGGCCACGGCGTGGAGACATGTTAAAGGAGTTGTCCTCAGGCAGGTCTTGGGAGTGCCTGTTTGAGGAATTCATGTAGCCCAGGAATGGAGATTGAATATGGTATGTGCAGAAGATGATTAGCTATTTCAGTTCTGTGCTTGGGGAAGAAAATTTTTTTTCCTTGATGCTTTTATAACCAATATATTAAAAAATATTTTGATTTTTGAATTGTCACAGGTGTAATTATGAGCTCTGTGATCAGCAAACATGGGAATCTTGTCTTCTCAAAGTGTAACCTTAATGATAGGCTTGTTCTTGCAATTGCAGAGTTTATTGAATGTTCACCTTTTTAGGGATTGCTTTTAACATTGGGCATTTTTGGCCCATTGTCATTAAAATTCACATTTAATAGTTTAACAATAAGGGCTCTCCTTTAAAATAAATGGTGATTTGTAGTTCAAAATCCACTTGTCTCTACCATCCCAGTTTTTGCCGTATTTTGTTTTTGGTCAGTAAGCAGTGTCACTTGGTGCAGTCACTGGGAAGGGTGGGGTGGGGACAGGATTATGGGTGAGAGCATCTCTTCTCTAATTTGTTGCCAAATTAAGCACTTAGAACTTGTTCTTGAATGATATCTTGACTTTCTCAGCCTCTCTTTGGGAATTGGAGCCAAGGTTAATGATGTGTGTTTGTGTGTGTGTGTCCGGGGGCTTTCTGGTGATGAGAAATACTCTAAGTCAGAATTTCTCTGCAGGGGGACAGGGGACCTTTGACAGGAATTACAGAGGTGTTGGGGGACTGGTAGCTAAGGAAGGGGTGGGTGAATTTGGTGGTGCTCAGGGTTTTCTCCCCAGGATGGTTACACTCAGGCAGATGGGTGGTCTGGAAAGAATGCGGAAGGTGCAGGCCTGGCTCAGGCCTCAGCGGTCTGGGGCGCCCCTGGCTTAGACCTGGAGGCCTTGGGTTTCTTGGCTGCCTCCCTGCTGGGCTGATCTCACGCCTCTGTCTACAATGTGGTTTAACAATGATGTGGGAGATGAGGGGGATTCCCTGCACTTTCATCCCGGAAGACTGGACAGACCTGCCCTTGCCCAGGAACGAATGCCGATGAGCTTTTGTTTAGGGCTTCTGGCCACTCTGGGTGGGAAGAAGGGGACCACTGTGCTGCCGATCATTCCAACCTCCCCAGGCCACCCCTTGCCTTCTGGCCAAAAGCTTGGATTCACTGTGCATGGCTTGGGTTGTGGCCACCTCCCCAAGAAGTCTGGCACTAGGGGCCAAACCAAGGGGGCACAACCTTCCTGGTTTTCCAAAGGTGCCAGGACAGGGAGAGCCGTCCTGGTGATGCCAGTATGGCATGGACACTGGCAAATGCTGGCCTGAATAGGGCACGTGCTAGAGAGGAGACCTCGTTCCCTGCTCTTGGCTTCCCACGTTCAGTCGACACTGCGATCTGCATTGGGGTCCCCGGCGTGTCTGGCCGGAGGCAGCGAGGCGAGGGTGCCCTCCCTTCACTGTCTAACCCCGCTCGCGTTAGCGGGCTGGCGATCCTGCCGCCACTGAAACTGCGTTCTTAAAGTAGCTTTGACTTGCTGCTGCGGAGACTGAAAGCGCTCATTTAAAATTCCAGTCTTGCTCCCGAGGGCTTTGGCTTCCATCTTCACCTTTAACGACCGAGGGCTGGTGGTGGCGGCTCCTTCCCTCTCCGCGACAGGTGTCGCTTCTGAGCGCGAGTTTTGGGCACAGACAACGCAGGTCCGCACCACCTCCAGGGTTTTTACTGGACCCTGCCCGGAGGGGCATTTTGGAAGGAGGCCAGTCGGCGGTGGGAGCGGGGGTGAGACGGGGTGAGGGAGGAGCCAGCTTAGACAGACTTTCTGCAGGAATCAGCCCTCTGCCTCCAGCGCGTCCCCTCCCCAAGAGCGGAACACATTTTCTTCTAATCCTTTTTGGAAAGGGGGTTAGAAGCGTGTCTAGGCAGGAGCCAGGTGCGGGGCGGGTCTGGGTGCATGTGAGCTGAGTGCGGAGCTCGCCGCTCGCCGCCTTGGAGACCCCGCCTCCGCGCCCTTGGGGACCCCGGGGCCGAGCGCCTTCGCCGGCTGGGTGGCAGCGGCTGCCACCTCCGGGGTGCCGGGGGCGACGTTTCCCTGTCTCCCACCGCGCCCGGGCTCGCCCGAGTCCCAGCTGCCCGCTCGGCTGTCGGGTCCCCGGGCGTGCGGGCTCCTCGACGGCTCCCCCTGCCGCAGCGCCCCTGTCGCCCGTCCGCACCCGGAGGCTCAGGACTAGCCCCCCAACTTGTTCTCTGCTGTTAACTAGTAGCGCTGCCGGAACGATGGGATGGGGTTGCCACAGCAACCAGACTGGACGTCACAATCCGGGCATGTGTGCCGCCCCCCCGCCGTGCCGCCGGCGCTGCCGCCGCCACCCTCGGCCGGCTGCGGGACTCGGGCTGCGGGGCGCGGGGGGCGGAGCGGCCCGGGCTTTGCGGGGAGCGGGCTAAGGCGGCCGAGAGGAAGGGGGGTCGAGACGGGGGGTGGAGGTTTGGGGGGGTGGGGGGCAGGCGGCCGCCATCTTCTCGCCGAGGCCGCCTCGCCCGCCGCGCGCGCCCGTCCGGCAGCGCACGGGTTAAGGCTGGCACCGCGCCCGGCGGGAGGGGGGGCGCCCACCTCCCCTCCTCCCCGCGCCGGGCATGCGGGGCCCGCCGGGCACCGAGGAGGAGCTGCCGCGGCTGTTCGCCGAGGAGATGGAGAACGAGGACGAGATGTCAGGTGAGCTGGGCGCCGTGCGCCTGGGGCCGGAGCGGCAGGGGCGCCGAGACGGGCGGGCCGGGGCCGGGGCGCGCGGGCGGCGGGGCGGTGCGGCCGGGCTGGCGCCGCGCAAGAGGGGCGCCCGGGCTGCGGGGCTGCGCTCCCGCCCTGCTGGCGCCGCGCGGCCAAGGGCGCGGGGCTGGGCAAGCGCCGGGGCGCGGCGCGCGGGCAGCCAAGGGCGGGGTGCGATCTGCTCCCCGGGCCGCGGCGCGGGCCAGGCGGGCCCGAGGACGGCTGGCGGGGGCCTGCGCTGGGCGCCCGGCGGGGAGGGGGCGCGGCGCCGCCGGGGTCAGCCCGCGTGCCCTTGAAGGGGGCGGGAGTCGCGCTGGCTCCTGGCGCCGCGCACCTCGCGCTCTCGCCCAGCCGCCGAGCGCGTTTGGCCTCGCCGCGGGCAGACGGGACCCAGCCCCGGCCCTTCTCGGCCCCAGGGCGGGCTGGGTGGGGCCCGGAGCAGGGCGAGGACCGGCCGCGCTTGGGGACGCTGCGAGCGCGCAGTCTGGGACGGCTTCCCTCCGGGCCCAGGAGGGCTCCGTGCCGGGGCGCGCGGGCTCGGACTCCTGCTCCCCTTTCCCGGCCACAGGATGCCGTGACCGTCGCTCCCAAGCACTTCGCCGGGGCCGCCGGTGTCCTCCTGGAGCGCCCTAGCGCCTGCCGCTGTCTCCAGCCCTCGGTCGCCCAGAGGAGTGGCGTTCCCTGCTTTGGTTAAGGGACTGACACCCCAGGGCCACCGCCCCTGCCCTTGCCATCTCTCTCTCCTTTTATCTCTCAGAATTTGGCACAAATAGGCCTTGTTGGTCAGGGGTTACCTTGCAGGATAATTCTTTAGTTAACTGCTCATCGTGTGTTTGGGACATTTCTCCTCCTGGCACAGCTGGGCAGGGCCCCACCCTGTCAACCAGCCTCCTGTCTGCCCTTTGCGGTGACTATTATTTCGCGGCTTACTGGCACCAACTCAGGCACCGCTGGACTTCTGAGACACCTGTGGGAGGCCGGGAGGGCCCCCCTCGCCCTCAGGAGTGCCTTCCCCAGGGGTGAGACTATCCCACGAATTGACACCGGCAGCACTGTTTGGCGGGAGGCCAGCAGCAGCTCCCGCTGTCCTCAGTGAGGGGATTCCCACCAGGTGGCCACACCCCCCTTCTGTTTGCTTGCTTGATGGCTTAGTGGCTTTAAGGCTGTGACCTGGCCCTCTTCTCGACTGACTTTCAGACAGTCAGGCCAAGTTGGCACAGAGCCTGCTGGGGTCAGGGGAGTAGAGATGGGGTGTCCCCACGTGGGGCAGGAGTGCCTGGACAGCAGTTGACTGTTACATCCCGGGTCTGTGGCATCAGACCCATTCCCCGGAGGGCAGCACAGAGGCCCAGCAGAGGCACAGAAACCCGGGAGGCTGGCTCCTCAGTAAGCCAGTTCACTGGTTTCCTCAGTAAGATACTCGCGGTGGTGTTTGGGGTATGGTGCCTTTGTGGCACCAGTGGGGGCAGTGGACAGCTGAGCATGCTTTAACAGGCTTATTTCTGGGACTTCAGCGACCCCCCAGTGGAGTCCCCGGCCCCCTTTCCCATCTCGTTCTCTGGCTCCAACTCACTGTGCCGGGATGTGGAACTCGGGGAGGGGAGGAGGCCAAGGAGGTGCCCCCAGGCTGGGGGGCATCCAAGTCACTGGGCCCAGAGGTTGGGCCTCAGTCAAATTCTGCTGCTGGTCGCCTGTTCTTCCCCCCAACTCCCACCCCAGGGCAGGGCGGGTGAGGTTGTCCCCAGAGCCTGCAGAGGAGACATCCTGCTCGGCCCCTCGGGCCTGGGGATTCTGGCCCCTCAGCAAGACCAGCTGCTCTCCCTCCAGACCCCGCTCCATGTTCCCGGTGCAAGCCTGTCCCCTCCTGCTGGTCCCCCTGCTCAGCAGCCAGGGTCACCTTGTGCACACAGGTGAGACCTTGTCCTCCATGGCTTCCATCAGTCACAAAGCCCTCGTTCTAATCCACCTTCTCCTCCACACCCCCTTGTTCCCATACCGCAGCCATACTGGCCTCCTTGTTTCTTCTGGAACACTCCAAGCTCCGTCCTGCCCTTGGGTCCTGGATGTGACCTCTGCCTGATGTGCTCTTTCCTCTGCTCACAGCTGCCTCCTGGTCATTTAGGTCCCAGTTCAAATGCCACCATGGGGAGGGAGCCCCTGGCTCTGGTGTGACCCCCCAGTCACTCTCAGACCCATGGTAATGCTTTATTTTCTTGGCGGCCCTTACTACTCTCTGGAATGTTATCACCGGTTTACTTCTGTGTCTGTGGCTTCCCCTGAGTGTGACTCCCTTGGTCCCCTGCCGTGCCCAGCACCTGGAGCTGTGCGAGCCCGAGAGGTGGCTGTGGTCTCAGTTTCTGAGGGCTGGGAGTCCCTCGGTGTCCCCTGGCCCCTGGCCCTGTGGGCAGCCCCAACCAGGCCGCCGGCTCTCCTGCGACCCCCTCAGACCCAGCACCAGCTGGTTCCTGAATGTCGCAGTTTGCGGCGGAGGAGCTAGTGTTTGGGAGCTGTCATTGGACTGTTAGTGTCAGATCTTTTCTCTTTTGACTCTGCTGTCTCCGGCCTCCCCGTCGGCGGTGCGCTCTCTCGGCAGTGTTCTCGTTTCCACCCGGGGCTTTTCCCGGAGGGTCTCTGGTGTGAAGGCAGATAGAGGAGCCTGCCCTGAGGAGGAGGGCGAGCGGGTGCCCACCTCTTGTGGCCCGGGGACCAGCAGCTGCCAAATTCTCTTGGGAGTTGGGATGGCTGGTCCAAGTGAGGGCCCAAATCCCAGCTCTGCCGCTTGTTAGCTGCGTGGTCTCACACAAGCTACTCAGAGCTCTGCCTCAATGTCCCCACTTGTAGAATGGGGACATAGCACTAGCTACCTCATAGAGGGTTATTATGAGGATTGGTGAGACGGTGCATGTGGAACATTTAGGTCACAGTGCCCAGCACATAATAGTTGCGCAGTAAACTGTGGCTGGTATAACTAGCACCATCCAAGGGGGGCAGCTGTCCTGCCTTCCCGAAGGAAATGCTTCCAAGACTTGTGCCTTCATCTGGTAAGCCTGGGGGAATGGGAGCCTGGGTGGGAGGAGGGCTGGGAGTGTGAACCGGGGTGGGGCTGGGGGGAAGCACGAGAGGGGCTCAGAAGATGTGGCCC
>RJWJ010013454.1:0-39868 GCA_004363605.1 Indri indri | reverse complement strand
TGTAAACTTTTGGAAGGCATATTAGCATTAATAATATGAACAATATTATTTTCTTCTGATCTAGCCATTCTGCTTCTAAGAAACTAATCTAAAATATAGAAAATATATATTCATAAAGATGTTGATATTTGAATTAATTATAGGAGAAAAATTTCTTATAACAGAAGATTAGATGAATTATCATACATCCTTGGGATTAAATATGTGTATCAAATAAATTGATGCTTACAAAAATTCTAATCACATGTAAAATATGTATACCAGTGCTCCCCTACCTTTTTGGCATCAGGGACCAGTTTCATGGAAGACAATTTTTCCAGGGACGGGAGACCAGATGGTTTGGGGATGATTCAAGTGGATTACATTTATTGTGCACTTTATTTCTATTATTATTACATTGTAAAATATAATGAAATAATTATATGACTCACCATAATCTAGAATCAGTGGGATCCCTGAGCTTGTTTTCCTGCAGCTAGATGGTCTCATCTGGGAGTGATGGGAGACAGTGATACCTGAAGTATGTTGCTTATGTCCAGTCTATTCCATAGTCTCGTTTTGGTTGCTGTCACTGCAGAAAACCCTGCTTCGCAAAGATAGGATGTTGGAAATGGAAGCAGTTTTTTCAGTGCTTTTGTGGTAATCTTGGATATTCTACCTTGACTTGAATCCAGAACATGTGGAGATTTGAAGTTGTCTCAAACATACTTTTAAGGCCACCATCAACTGTGATCTCAATAAGTTGACCCTCTTGCAGCACAGGCAAAGTCAATTCACCTGGCTTATTCACAAATGGGTCACGGATCCATTCCTTCTCAGTTCGGGGATCTTTTGTGGTTGAGAAGCAACGCTAAAACTCTTCTGAAAGCTGAGATTGGTGATCAAACTCCAGCTGGGAGAAAGAAGGCCTTGGCTCAGTCTCCTTCAAAATCTCTGCTAATGTTTGAAACATGTCAAAAATCCCAATGTTCACTCTTCATCCCCATAATTCCAATTTGGCTTTGAATGAAGCCACTTTATCTGCTATCTTGAACACACTTGTCATTTCCCCTGAAGTGGCAGATTGAGTTCATTGAGCATGTTGAATATGTCATGCAAGTCAGGATGTTTTGCAACTCATTCTGCGTCACTGAAATGTGCTGCCAGTGGTGATTGTTTTTCTAAAGGAAATCTCTGGAGCAACTCTCATAACTCAAGAACTCTGGCCAGTGATCTACCCTTAGAAAGCCATCCAAATCTCTTCTGTGTATAAGAGATTTGTGTGCTCTGGGTCCATCTCCTCACAGAGCTGTGCTAACAGATATGAGTTAAGGGCATGTACTTTAATGTGGTTGACAATTTTAATCACATCCTGCAAAATTTCATTTAGTTAGGGGTGCATTTTTTTGGCTAGCCAGCATTTCTCTATGGATGACATAGTGCATAGACTCACATTAAGAAGCGACCTCCTTGACCTGAGTAGTGAAACCAGAAAGCTGTCCAGTCATGGCAGCCGCTCCATCCATGCATATACCAACAAAAATGACCAATTCAGTTTTCCTCAGATGTAATCAAAGACTTTAATAGTTCTACAGCTGTGGTGTTGGTTGGCAACAAAAGTGCACATAACATATCCTCATGAACATCTTCCTGAAAAGTACATCCCACAAAAACAAGCATTGTTGCCTTGTTTTCTACATCGGTAAACTCATCGTCAACCTGGATTGTGTACCATAGTGACTCATTAATCCTCTCTAACAATTGTGCCTCAATATCTTTTGCTGTTTCATCAATTTGGTGCTAGCCAAAAGAGGAATATGTGCCACCTTTTGAACTGCAGCCTCCTAAAAGTTCAAGGCAAAAGTCCTTAACAGCATGCAGGATCAACTCTTCACCAAGAGTAAAGGGCTTCTTAGCTTTAACAATGGGGTTAGCCACTAAGAATGATGCTCTCAGTTCAGACACATTTGACGAAGTGGTGGCCTTAAATAATTGCTTCTGTTATTCATTTCACATTTTTTTCTTTCGAAAAACTCTAAAGTCTTGTCTTTTAATGTGAATACAGGAATGTTTGGTCTCCAGTTTTCAAGGTTTTATGCTTCATTGGATAGCCAGTTACCATGTATTATACAAAGCAAGCTTGGAGGATGTGCATCACCTGTTGCAATGAACCAATAATTTAAGTAGGACTCTTGATATTTTCTTTTAAATGCAGCTTTCATTTTGTTGGCAGTCTTAGAGTCTTCTGCTGTCTCATCATTGAATCTTTCCCCCTTTCATAGAAGCTCTCCAGCATCGTTCGTTTTTACTCATTTTTGCCAGGCTTAGCTTGTGGGCTCATCAAAACCGTGACTGAGACAAGTGCACAGTGTGGGAAAGAGGTGCAGATGGAAGTGGTAAATAAAATAATGGGCAGGCCATGCACAGACTAAAATAAGTGTCCAGTTATGACTTAAAGGCTGCCACCAGATGCATCTGTACAATTGAAGTACATTAACTCACTTGCCACTATAAAACCTGCCACCACATGTAGCTTAAATGTCACTTGCCACTCACTGATAGGGATTTGATATGAGTCTGCAAGCAATTAATTTATTATGGCCTCTGTGCAGTCAAACCTCTCTGCTAATGATAATCTGTATTTGTAGCCTCTCCCCAGCACTAGTTAGCATCACAGCCTCAGCTCCACCTCAAATCATCCAGGCATTAGATTCTTGTAAGGAACACACAACCTAGATCCCTTGTGTGTGTGGTTAACAGTAAGGTTCACGGTCCTACGAGACTCTAATGCTGCCACTGATCTGACAGGAGGCAGAGCTCAGGCCATGATGCGAGGCTTAGAGAATGTGAATCACCTGTTGCAATGAACCCATAATTTAAGTAGAACTCTTGGTAAGTGGCTGTAAATACAGATGAAGCTTCGCTGGCTTGCCCTCTACTTACCTCCTTCTGTGCGGCCTTGTTCCTAATAGGCCACTGACCAGTACTGGTCTGCAGCTTGGGGATTGGGGACCACAGATGTATTCTATAATGTAGACAGATTAAGCACGGATAAAGAATAGCACATATAAAATGATCCTAACAATGTGAATATGTCTGTCTCTACCTAATGAAATTATAGATGATTTTTAAAAATTTTTTACTTTTTGATAGAATTTTCTTATTGAGAAAATATAATATTAACATAAATAAGGTAAACAAAGCTTAGTATAACTTTTACACATCAGAACAAGCAAAGTGTTTTAAATGTATCAGCATTTGCTTTAAGCTAAAGTTGTAACTAAGAAAGGAATTCTCTAACAGTGCCTTGCTGCAACTATCACATTCAGCTACCAATTTCAATTTTCATTTAATAAATAAACAAATTTATAGGAAAACAGGTAGGATTATCAATAATTGAAGTTTAAGAGAATAGTTTTAAAAATATGAAATTGTAATTACAAATCCCAATGTGTCTATCTATACAAGTAAGAATGTTAAGAACAACAAACTATGTTTTCTGCATTATTGCATGGCAAGGATAGAAAATCATTTTTTAAAAAATAAGTGGAGCTCAAGAAAATAACAAAATAGAAGTATCAATTTCTGGAAAAAACAGAACAGCAAACACATCATTAGGACATGCATTAAGTGAGATTTGAGAGAAACAAAAACCAAGAAAACAGTGAGTCAAAGAGCCAGACGTAAACATGAATCAAACTCTGCCAGAAGCATTTTTGACTTCTAATCAAACAGCGGATTTTGTATACAAACACAGTTTGGAAGGGGCTGTAGGTTACATATTGAATTTTTTTTCCAGTCGTGCTAACTAAAATCCGCTGTAACATTAGCAACAATACTTCTCTAAGCATAAAGTCCAATAGATGCATTAAACATTCACTGAGAGCAAAGTCCTATAGAATGTGTTAGAGTATAGTTTATAAAATAAACACTGGGAATAAATTTGTATCTTTCTGTTTTTTTCTTTCTATTTATATCTATATATTATGCATGTTTGAAAGTATCATATTCATCAAATTTTATCAAATAGTGTTAAAAAATAGGCTTTATATAGCAATGCATAAACCTTAGAGATTATATATAAATAACTAGAACTATACATACTGAAGAGCTTAAGGTCAGAACTGAGACAAATCTGGGTTGCAAAGATGGTTCTGCCTCTTGCCACTTTCAATAGTGTTCCTTGGGCAAGTAATTTGAGCCTCATTTTTCCAGTTGTAAAATGATAATGATAAAAATAGTAATTATTTCACATTGTTTGGATACAGGAGAATTAAAATGCTATAATGAATACAAAATACTTAACACAGTGTCAGGTGCAGAGGAATCACTCAATAAATGCTAAGGGTTAGAATTATTGAGCTTTAATTACATTGTAATCCTCATAAAATCTCTGTAAATGAAGTGCTCCTATTCTCAATTAACAGATTAGGAAAGAAAGAATGAGAACAATAAATTAATTTTCTCAATCTCACAAAGTCTTTTAACTTCCCAGAGATTTCGAATTTTTAAAAAATGGCAGAGGTAAAATAAAAATGTGTTTTCTCAGTTTCAAGGGGATCTAGAGAGAATAGATACTTGTAAAAACAATACTATCAGTAAATTGATACTTAGAAACTACCACATAATTTTAAGAGACGTTTATTTCTTTTCATATTTAGACCAATTATATAGCATGCATTACTGGTGTAAAGAAAATGCACAAAAGTCTTTGTACTTCACCTTTTATACACACATTCTTTTAGCTATATTGAAATTTTAGGAAGTACTGGAATGTTTCTCTTATGGCCTTCAATGTGATTGGATATGTACAGGTGTGACAGATGTCTATACCAACATATACACCCACTAGTTCAGGCAGGCATACAGGCACACAGGGTACTATTTGTTTTCTGTCTTGACTTAGCCCTGTGTCACTAACAAAAGAGCATCCAACTTTCGATGATTTTGGCTATGATGATTAACAAAAGAGCATCCAAGTTTTAATGATTTGGGCAATGATAGCACTGTCAGAAGTGTGTACCATACTATATATTGATGAAATGCATGATTACTGAAGGAGTTCAATGGTATAAAAGGGGAAAGAAATCAGATTTGCTCAGTAAATGAATGCACAGAAGAGAGAGAGAAATAGAACCTCACCTGTAATTAATCTAGTGACCTTTACATAACTAAGAGTTTGCAAAAAAACTGCGGCATTTTTAGCGTTATTCTGACTGGAAATAATTCAGATGTGTTCTGGTAGAACCTTACATCTATGCATCAGGTTCATACACAATTTCTTGTAAGATCTGCAGAAGAGTACAGTGAGATGGATAGCATCCCTCTTATTGTTACCATCACCCAATTTAAGCACGGCTGCCTGTCATGGATTGTTCAAACAACTGGTAAGCAAGAAACCTGACACTGTAATATGAATCTTACCTGCAAGTCCACCATTTTCCACATTATGTTATGACTTTCACAACAAAAATTGGAATGACAATAAACATAAAATTTTTATTTAAAGTGGAAAAATATCAATTTAAAAAACACGGAAGACTGATGGAAGTATAAAAAGTTAATATTGAAATTCTATTCCCCATAGATTAGGAAGGCAAGAAGACAGTATTAACTATTAGAAAGAATAAAAGAATCACAGAACCATAACTCAAACATAGACAAATATGTGAAGGGTCTTTAATTCCTACATGTTATCTGATTAGAATATTTTAAATTGGAAATGAAAAAAAGCTTGCTGCCATTAAAGAAAAATATACAAGCACTGGTATAACTCTAGGACTAAATGAAATAAGTAATAGCTAGAATTTTGAATTTTTTACTTGAATTATAGTTAATTGACAATTTTTAAATGAGTTTTTGGTAAGACAGCAAAAATGCTTCACATTTTTAGATAACCTATTGACTAAGAGAAAATTGTGAAGATTCACTTTAATAACAATGTGCTAACTAATTTTTACATCTGTTTCATGAACTCTCTTAAAAATAAATACTTTTATTTATAGGGATAGAATATAAATGCCCAGTTTGTGAAATAAAAGGATGTAGTGTTCACATATTTAGATGTTATAAACTATACACATTATCTGAAATTAATGTATTCCAATATCATATTGATTTTGATTTTAAAGTGTTTTTTGCTTATTGCTATATATTAAAATTGTATACATGCCACTGAAAGACACATTATATGGTATGGTTTTACTTTTCCAAAAGTTATAATGAATGAAATCATGAAATAATTATTTTTAAAAACAAAATACCTTTAACCACTGTAAAGGTATAGTGACCACTATAAAGAGGTCACAATTCAATTTACATTCACCTTTTGAGAGATAGTATTAATATACTAGTATTATGAAGTCAGAGGTACTGAACTAATTTGTTCATGGGTTATATTTCCAAATAAGTACTAATTAGAATGAATAAAACTTTATTATAATTGCCTCAAAAATGTCCAGTTGTCAAATAAACTACTTTTACCCATAAAATATTTCCCTCCAGTCTTCCATTCAAAATACACTGACCTTGTCCTAAAGTTTGTAGGATGAGGATGTCCATCATATAAGGATAAGTAGTCGTATTCTTCTTCTAGAGCAAATGACTGAAAAACAATTTGTATTCTATTTCGTTCTTCTGCTATTATTACCCATGTACAATTTGCACCATTTGGATATCCATATGGAAAACCAGGGCTTTCTATAGTGCCATTAAGTCCTTTTAAAGTTCCACCACATGTATAAATAAATCCTGCAACAAAAGACAAATAAACAGACATTAATATTATATAAAACAAGAACAGTCCAGGAGACATTATTTTGAAAGTCTATTGTTTTTTTCCAAAACCAATGTGAACAATAATTTTGTAAATGACAATTGAAGAGCTGGGTTAAACAAATATATGTGAGTATATATGTATGTGTGTGTGTACATATATATACATGTAAAATATAAGTAAAAATACTAAAAGAGTTATCATTTATCATAAATATTGAGATTAATAATTATAAACCAGTCGATGAAATAAAATCATCTACATACATTCAATTCATTATCCATTACCTGTTCCAACAGACAAATGTAATCCTAAAACATGATATCTTCCTTCAAGTAGTTTCCAGTCTCATTGTGGAAACTCATAAACAACATTGAAATTTTAATTAGCTTAGTACCCATTTCAGGTCTCAAGAAATTTACTTTTTCTTGGAAACACATGCTAACTTTTTGGCATATCCCCATGTCTACCATGTAACTTGTGCTTTAAGGAAATCTGTCTCACCCCGATTGCAACGGAGAGATTTTTTTTTTTTTTTTAGTAGTCTATGCAATTCCCCTCCCTTTGATTAAAATGCTTGGTTCAGGATAGGCACAATCCTAAATCAACTGCATCAGAGTGAATCTTAAGATCGAGGGGAAAATATATTGACTATAAGGATCCTGCGCAACTGACAGCAGCAATCTTAAGAACTCTTGGAGATTTTTTTTCCCCCCAAGATGGCTAAGTAAAAGGATCTCCAGCACACTTCACCCACTTAGAAGAACCAAAATATTATGTAGACAACCACACTTTGAATATATATAAGAGGGAACACTGGAATTCAACAAAAAAGCAAAAGGAAACTACAAATTCTGGGAAGGAGAAGGAAAACAGGAAGCACGCGTGGCTGGAACCAGCTGAAGACTGGGAGTGAATACCCAATATGGCAGAGGGTGAATGATTGTCTTTCTGTGGTCCACTTTCCTACTAGGAAACCATACAATTTAGGCCATAGAAGAGCACCTTGACCCTCCCAAGCTCTGAATCTAACTTAGGAAGTGGATGGGAGACTGTGAGAAGGAACTGCTCTGGGTGGTGTCCCATCTACTCCCTCATATCCAGGAAGCTATAATAAGATGCCATTCTCAATCCTAGCTCTTAACGAGCTGTGCATGGTCCTGGAGACAAACACTGGCACCAGCCTTTAGTGTTAGAGAGACTCGGACTGAGGTTTGGGGAACTGGGCTTGAGCTGAGACAGACTCCCATAGCAAGAACTGAGAAACTAACATGCCATAGAATCCAGCCACTGGTGCTCTTTCATTGTATATAAAAATCAATTCAAGATGGATTAGAGGGCCAAGCGAGGTGGCTCACGCCTGTAATCCTAGCACTCTGGGATGCCAAGGCGTGTGGATTGTTTGAGCTCAGGAGTTTGAGACCAACCTGAGCAAGAGTGAGACCCAGTCCCTACTAAAAAAAAGAAAGAAAGAAAGAAAGAAAGAAAGAAATTAGCTGAACAACCAAAAATATATAGAAAAAAAAAATAGCAGGGCATGGTGGTGCATGCCTGTAGTCCCAGCTACTTGGGAGGCTGAGGCAGAAGGATCGCTTGAGCCCAGGAGTTTGAGGTTGCTGTGAGCTGGGATGATGCCACAGCACTTTAGTACGGGCAACAGAATGAGACTCTGTCTCAAAAAAAAAAAAAAAAAAAAAAGATGGATTAGAGACTTAAATGTAAGACCTGAAATTATAAAAATCCTAGAAGACGACCTGGGAAAAACTCTTCTGGACATTGGTCTAGCAAAGAATTCTTGACTAAAACCTCAAAGGCACAGGCATCAAAAACAAACAGAAAATAGATAAATAGGACTTAATTAAACTAAAAAGCTTCTGCACAGCAAAGGAAATAATCACCAAAGTGAACATACAACCCACAGAATGGGACAAAATATTTGCAGTTTATGCATCTGACAAGGGAGTAATATCCAGGATTTACAAGGGACTCAGACAACTTAAGAAGAAAAAAAAAATTCCATTAACAAAAGGGCAAATGACATGAATAAACATTTTTCTGAAGACAGAAAAATTGCCAACAAACATATGAAAGAATGCTAGGAAACACTAGTTATCAAAGAAATTCACATTAAAACCACAATGGGATACTATCTTACTCCAGTCAGAATGGCTATAAATAAAAAGAAAAAACAAAATGAAACAAAAAAACAGAAGTTGACAAGGATGTGGAGAAAAAGGAATGCTTATACACAGTTGGTGGGAAGTACCACATCTATGGAAATTAGTACAACCTCTATGGAAAACAGTGTGGAGATTTCTTAAAGAACTAAAAACAGAACTACTATTTGATCCAGCAGTCCCCACTACTGGGTACCTACCCACTGGAAAGGAAATCATTATATCAAAAAGTTACCTACACTCATGTTTATCACAACACTATTCACATAGCTAAGTTATGGAATCAACTTAAGTGTCCGTCAACAGATTTTTGGATGAAGAAAACGTGTTATATATACAATGGAATACTATTCAGCCAAAAAAAAGAATGAAATCATGTCTTTTGGAGTAACATGGACAGAATTCGAGGCCATTATGTTAAGTGAAACAACTCAGACACAGAAAGACAAGTATCGCCACGTTCTTACTTATAAGCAGGAGCTAAATAATGGGCACACGTGGACATAGAATGTGGAATTGTAGACAGTGGAGACTCAGAAGGGTGAGGAGATGGAAGGAAGTAGAAAATGAGAAATTACTTATCGCGTACAATGTATGTTATTTGGGTGATGGATCCCCTGAAGGTCCTGACTTTACCACTGTGCAATCTGTGCATGTAACAACATTACACTTGGACCTCATACATTTATACAAATTAAAGATAAACAAACAAACAAACAAACAAACAAACAAAAAAAGAACTTCTGTGCTTGTTCAATGGGAAGTCTGAGTAACTGAGGGCATGAGTCCTGGAGATACCTAGAAAACTTACAATATTTCTTGAGCAATTAGTTTCTGTAGTCATAAATTTAAAACCCTAAGATTGATATAATGGTCAGAAAAGATGGTCCTAGCATTTATGTAGAATACATCTTAATAAAGCTTGGATCTGGAAGCAGGCAGCCAGGGTCAGAAGTTAGGATGAGAACCTCTTCACCTAGACATTATTATCCTCATCTGTGAGTCACATGAAGCTTAAGTGCCAGGAAGCTGTAAATCAGAGATAACTAATTTGAGAGAGAGAATTCCATACTATTCCAACCACTTTTGGGGGAAACTAGTTGTAGAAATGCAGGAAATTTGGGGCTCCTTTCTTTAGGAAGGAAATAGTATATTTTATGTAAGTATGGATATTTTTCAAAAGTAAGAGATTGGAAACCAGAGTTGTAGAATGTGGCAAACAGAAGCTGATTTTCAATGTCATGCATTCTTTCTACATTCTTTTCACGATAGCACCTTGGTTTTACTTGAGGAGCCACTTTTCTACTAAACAGCTATATGCCTTAGCATAGGTGACTCTACTGACTCCAGTGGTAAGGGTTGTGACTCAGAGCTTTGGTAACCAATATAATCCTATCCACTGAGCCCAATTGAGTTCAGAGGTCTCCTCCTATTATCTCAATAATACATAGCAAAGTCCCAAGCCTGGAATATTCAGTATGTGATATGAAGCACAATTCTTGTTATTCTTTTGCCCTTTTAAAAACTTACCAGGAAGTTGAATCAGGCAGAAGTTTTAAGAAAATCAATATTGGCAATATTGCTCATGCACCAAAAGTCAAATAGGGCATTTTATGATTTTCAAAATAATAAATAAAACAAAGGTCCCTTTTAAATTGCTTCTTGCAGAGCAATTACTTTGAAGCCTTAGGTTAATTAGCTATCACCCATTTCTATTAGTTTTCTGCCTGAACAGCTTCCAATTTGAACTTCATAGCTAAATGCAAGCATGAGTCCCTTCAGCTAAAATCTGATCTATGGGCTATTTTATATATTCGCAAGCCCCATAACCCTGATGGCTTTAGAAAAAGGACATATGTCCTAAAATAACATGCTCAGCTTTGTCCAGTAATTCTTCAAGGGCCTGCTGATTCATGTATTTCAAGTACTTTCCTTTTTTTTCCCTTTAGACAAATTAGGAATTACACCTATTTTAAGCTTCCTTATCTGTGTTCTTCATTTTATTTTCATTTTTATTTGTCTCTAAGTTAAATTAAATGTGACATTTTTCATAATAAGATGGTACATTTTTCTCCAAAAAAGGAGGTTTAAGTTTTTTACTAAAAAATATAAAATTGAAAATAAACGCTTTAAAAGTAAAACATCTCTGCTCATTTACCTATGCTTCATAGAACTGGTCATTGTTATCAGCTCAGTGTTTATCTTTCTAGGCTTTATTTAGACATATGCAATATGTGCATATTTCTATGTATTCTATATATTTCTTCAAATGGAGTCATGCTATGCATATTTTATGAATATTTAGATTTATTTAAAAAATAACTGACTTTTTTTCTGAATCCAGTTATATACCTCTACTATATTTTTTTGAAAGACTATATAGCTACATAGAATATAGTATGCCTGTAATATAATTTATTTTACCCTTTCTCTTATTTATAGCTTTATTTTTTATAGTTACAAAGGTGTCAAAAAAACTTGGGACGTGTATCCTTGTGTGCTTGTGTGATATATCCTTAAAATGGATTCATCCCAGAAATGGGATTGCTGAATTTTAAATTTAGATAGATACAGCCAAACTATCCTCCATAAATGTGAAAATCTATGCTGCTGTCACGCAGGTTGAAGTGTTTTCAGTCCCCGGACCCAATTTTAGCAATGCTAGGAAAATCTAACATTGAAAGGCAACTTTTGGGGTTTTTTTGTTTGTTTGTTTTGTTTTATTAAAATAAATTTTGTGGTGTGTATTTGAGCTTTGTCTATTATATACTTTTTTGTGTGACAAGAGCAGCTACAATCTATTTATTTAACAAAAATCCCTAATACAATTTCCTTAACTTTATTCCTAACGC
Source organism: Indri indri (assembly GCA_004363605.1). Lineage (NCBI taxonomy): Eukaryota > Metazoa > Chordata > Mammalia > Primates > Indriidae > Indri > Indri indri. The sequence continues at coordinate 28,085 of RJWJ010013454.1, read as the reverse complement.
TATACATTAGATTTCTAAACTTGCTCATACTATATATCTATTTTATGTCCTTTAACCTACATCTCCCCATTTCCTCTCCTCTCCAACCCTGCCTGTCCCTGTTAACCACTGTTTCATTTTCTATCTCTATACATTTGAGCTTCTTGTTTTCACGTTCTACATATAAGTGAAGTCATGCAATATTTTTCTTTTTGTGTCTGGTTTATTTCACTCAGCATGATGTTCTCTAGGTCCACACATGATGTAGCAAATGGCAGGACCACCTCTTTTAAGGCTGAATAATATTCCATTGTGTGTGTGTATATATCTATCTATTATAGACAGATATATACACATACACACATATATACAAATACACATACTGTGTTTACTTTATCCATTCATCCATCAATGGATATTCAGGTTGTTTAGGTTGTTTCCATATTGGTTATTGTGAATAATGCTGCAATGAACATGTGAGTGAAAATATCTTTATGGAGTGGTGATTTTATCTACCTTGTCCCTTCCCTACTCATCAGTATTCTTTGATTAATCCTTAACATCAACATAAAGTCCTTACTTCTCTCCACGTACCTTCTTTGTCACATAACTTTTTATTTTTCGATTTTGTTGAGCCATATTCTATCTTTAATTTTGGAGGTATAAACTGGGTTCTTGAAATTCTTGAATGTGACCTGGGTAAAGTTCTTTGGAGTTGACTAATAACTGTTTTCCTCTGGACAGAGTAAGGAATAGGGCACACATATGTGACTGTTCATTAGAGTCCTCAACACGATCAACTAGATATTGAGGTAAAGTGTCATTTGCTGTTTAACTTTTGCCTTTCTTTCTTTAAACTTCCATTTCTGATGTTTATCACTTATGATATAACTTTTTTCATATGACTGTTTCTCCTAAGTCTTTCAAAAATTTGTTCCTATGCCACTATGGCTTGGCATAGGATTAATGGAAATTAAATAAATGCTTTTTGGTTAAAAAGATATTTCCCCTTACCTTTTCTTTGCCCAAACCATATGACTTCCTAAAATTCCATACTGAGGAAACTCAGAGAAAGATAGGGTCAGTATTTTAGTTTTGGATAATTTTTATTAATAGATTTTGGTAAGGGTTTGGGGTAAGTGCATTTAGCTTTTAAATCTCTTATTAATAGAAGTATACACTTACATACCCATTACAAGAACTAATAAGGCTCACTGTGTAACAATATTCTTTTGTGTGATAACAAAAGCTTTTAGCAAATTATAATGGTTTATGTGCAAAGTCTCAAATAATATCAGCTCAGAGAGGCCTGATTTTGGTTTCAAACTATTTTTATTGTAAATACACTAAATATATAAAAAGTACACCCAATGAATGTACATTCATGGAAAATGTAATAAATAATTACAAACTGAAAACCTATGTGACCAGTAAGTATATCAAGAACTAAAACTATAACCACTTTTAAGGATGCTCTCATTAGTTTTAATCACAATATGTTTCTTTAATCTTTCAAATGACTATTATCTTCAGATTTATATAATTTAAATAATTTTCTAAACTTTTATTTATATTTGTTGTATATGTATGTATTTCTATCCTCAAGTCATGACGAAATTCTCCTATCTTCTCAATTTTTATTGGTTTCTTTAACACATTCAGATCTAGAATAAATCACTTTTTTATGTGTAGTATGAGATAGGGATGAAGATCAATTTGTTTTCTTTTTGGATATCCAAATCACCCAGCACCATTTATAGAAAAGACTACTCTTTCCTACCCAAGCTTCACTTCGTCATAAATTAAATTGTGTTCTTTTGTGCAGGCCTGTTTCCTGAGGTGCTGTTTCATTGGCTTATACCATACTATCTTAACTAGCTTCATAACAAGCTAATTGCTGTATTTGGTCATGCAAGTCCTTCAGCATCACCTTCTTCAAAATTTCCCTGGCTTGTTTGAAAGTTAGCATTTCCATAAATATTTTAGAAACAATTTATCAACTTAAAGAAAAGAACCTGCTGCAATATTGATTGGGATTACTTTGAATCTAGATAAATTTGGGGGAATTGATATTTTTGCAACATTAAGACTTTTGATGTATTATTATGATAAAAATATCCATTTATGCTGGGCTTTTTTGACTTAGAGGAGTCTTTTTAACTATCATATCCTCATTTCGGTTACTATCACTTCATCCTGATTCACTTTTTAAAGCACTTATCACTGCCTGCAATTATTAGTTTACTTGTTTGTTATCAATTTTTTCTTATTTGAATTTAAATTCTGTGAGATTTGGGGCCTTGCTTGTCTTGCTGTATCCTCAAAGCCTACTATAGTTCCTGGTAGATAATAGACACTCTTCAATTTAAAAAAAAAAATAATGTCTAGATAAATGGTAAAATAAAAGAACCAAATGGATCACCTTATTCAGTTGCTATTCAAGTCATTTTATTTTACTACTGGCCAAAGAAATTACCTACTGGATTATCTAATAATATAACCTGCTCAATATATTTGAAGCCCCAAATTTACTCAAGGCTACACCTGATTCTGTTTCTCTTAGAATCAGGTGAGTTTTGATTAACTGAAGGCCCCCAGCATAAATTTTGCATACAGTTTCAAAATTATCTTACTTGCATTATTCATAAATTAACAACATAAATGTAGTTATAAAAAATTGTTTTTTTAATTAAAGCAAAAGCACTTTTTAAGGTCAAAGGAAATAGCAGAAAAAGCAACATAAATTTTATTACTGTGTTTTTGTAACTATTAATATTTATATTTCAATTTATTCGTGCTTATATTTCAGTAATGACAAAAATACACATTGAATGTTAATTTGAATTAATCTCTGCCAAATATTGTTTTCTGTTACTAGGAAATAGGTATAGAAGATAGCCTATTTTTATATTGTGAAATTATGTGTTTCTCCAAAGGACTTGCCCAATCACTTTTCTCTTTTGATCACTTTAACCAGTATTTCTATTGTGTTTCATCAGTACAAATGGTGAATACAATACTTTCCAGTTAATAAGAGATAGTCATTTGGTTTTAAATTCAAGTTTCTCAGTCTATACACCTTCCCATGACTCCCCAATGGTGAAAAGGTTTATATGGTAGAAAAGAGTTTATATACAATCATTGCAGAAAAAGTGGTAGACTTCAGTGTCACAAGAGTTTGTTTAGAGCCAAAGTTTCACCTGCTCTCACCTAAAATGTTCTCCCAGTCCCAGAAATTTTCCTAAGTGAATGTTCCATAATTCCAAGTCTAGATACTAGCCTCAGATTATAAGAAAATAGAAATAGTGACATAGGGTGTGGTGGTTGTCCATCAGAGGTAGACTTGCAATGAACTCACTGAGTCTGAGATGAAAAATTATAATGTTATTATTTCCTTCTAAGCATATTTGGTCTATGTAGCAACATCCAATAGAAAGACATCTTTAAATCATAAGGTATTTATAATTAATTTAGAAGAAAAGAATGAAAACACATCTATTTGAAGTGAGATGGACTATGTGTATTTTTCAATGTTTAACAGCACCAGACTTGGCTAGCTTTTCATGGTTTCCTCAAGAATACACTGACATTTACTCTCTGGAATAATATGTGGGTAATGTTAATGTTCACATCTTTGACTTAACATTTTTGTGGTTCAATGGGTGGAAAATCTACCTTGTTTCTGACACATTCTTTCTTTAGACATCTTGATAGAGTTTGGTTTATCACAAATTTCTCTGGCCCAGATGCCATATTGTCTTTTTAAAGTAACCGTATTGTTCTATTATGATCCATAATGTGTAGATTTATTGGTTTAATTGTGAGGTAACAATCTGATTTCCATTATTTCTAACTTTTTTCTGATGATCCTCACTGCAACATCTACAATAACAATAACACAGTTTCTTTTCTATCAGAATAACTGCTGTCTTAAAATTAAACAACAGCAAGTAATGCAAAAGCTGCCACCAAAACATCCATTTATTTTGAGATTTCTATTTTTCAGACACACATTTTTTTCATTTAATCTTCACAATAAGCTTATGAGATACATACTACCACATTCTACATTTTTTAGGCAAAGAAATATGTGTGTATGCATTTTATTATAAAACTTATTAGTGTATGTCTTCTCCTTTGGATCTCTGTATTAATAACTCATACAAATTATCTGCCACTATTAAATAAACTCATATTTATGTTATTGAGTTCTTCTGATTCAGTAATTTCAGATCCTTACTTTCAGAGAAAATAAAGTCTACAGAGTTCAGACAGTTAATGTTGTAAAGTTTATAACCCATTCCAAATTTATGACTATGACATTTCAAGCTTTTTACTTTCAAATCTTTTGATACTTGAGTCAGTTTACGCTTACATATTTTAGGAAAAATCCAAGAGGGACTCATTTAAAATATGGTAGAAATGCAAATTAATTCAAAAAGTAAAAATTATCTCCTTAGGTTGTACCTAAGTTTGAAACTTTGAGAAAGAATTATTTCAAACATAATTAGATAGCTTCAAAAAGTCTAAGTCACAGCTGGATTTCCCAGTGCCACCCAAGAGCTTCTATAAAATACTACCAACTTATGAAAACTAAAGTTCTTCAAAGAATAACTTATTCAAGTATTATTTTTCTGTGATTTTATTTAATTTTCACTGGACAGATGACAACCTACTGTTATGAAGACTATATTAATTAAACTTTCTTATTTTGTAGGAATATATTCAGAATAGAAAGATTAGTGATACCTTTTTACTTTTCAATAAAATTATCTATATTTGTTATTAATTCTGGAGTGGCAGAGTAGAGCCCTTCATTTATTTTCCCATACAAAAAGCAAAAAATGTATTGGCAAAAATGGTCAAAATCAATTTTTTCCAAAGCTCTATGATTTATCCTAAATCCGGAAATAATATGATTGGTGTTTTTTTCAAAAAATATTCAGAATCTCACTAATAACAGCAGAGAACCTGGTACAAACTACTCCCAGTCCTCCCTGTATTAACCTTAAAAGCCAGAAGCCTCACAGCCATGGTAGCAGTGCAAGACTATAGCTTTGCAGCAAAGTTTGGAGCTCCTCACCAAATGCATTTTCCACTCAGAATATTGTAACTATTTGACTTATCTTGTAGCTCCCTGGAAAATTCTATTCACAGATGTTTTTATTTGAGTTGACATGGAGATTACTCCATGATCAAAGCCCCATCCCCAGAGCATTTGTTGAAAAAAAATGAGCACTCATTGTTCAACACTGCAACTGCCTGAAGCTTCTATGTAAGTTTGAACAAACAAGAACCTGGCCACAATTTTAAAGAATTATCTGAGGAAAGAAATACCCATATGGGGCTTTGAAAAGCTCTACCATATGCCTGAGGATACAAGTGTGTACAGGCCTGAGTGTATGCTGAGGAAAGACCTCAGACTTTCACCTACAGGTGATCCGAGGTCTTGCCTAAAAAAGAAGTGAAAGCTAAGATAGGCTTGTAAATTGCTGCAATGTTCAAGATGGGCCCAAGAAACCCTTGAGATAAAGTGGAAGATGTATTGGTCAAGACATTTTAGTAAATATCTGAGATATAATTAGCTGAGCACAAAAATAGCTGAGCAGAGGCTTGATTAGCCATGTACTAGAGAGAATATAACTGTATAGTATTAGCCCAGGGGAGTCAATAAATGAATACATAGCAAAAACAACAAAAAACAGATACAGCATCAAAACTTGAAGGGGTGGGGATATGATTTCCAGAGGTGATATATTTCAGTATTTAAATTACCATGTTTTCAACAAAAATGATGATGCATGCTAAGAAACAACAAAGTATGGCCCTTATAAAAAATTAGGGCTAGAAATAGTTTTTGAGCAAGCTGAGAAATTGGACCTATAAGATAGGACTTTAAGTCATCTACTACAAATATGTTTAAAGAGCTAAAACAACACATAATTTAAAAATTACTTGAAAGTGTAAAAATGTCTCACAAAATAGACAATATCAATAAAGAAATTATTTTAAAACAGCCAGATGAAAATACTGGAGTTAGAAAGTGCAATAATTAAAATGAAAAATTCACTGAAGGCATTCCATAGCAGATTTTATCTTTATGAGGAAGAATCAGTGAACCTGAAGATAAGTCAACTGAAATTATTCTTTCTAAAGAACATTAAAAATAAAAGAATTAAAATAAATGCATAGAGCTTCAGAGACCTTTGGGATATCATTACATGTACTAACATATGCATAATGGAACTCTGAAAGAAAAGGAAAGACAGAAATGACCAGTGAGGATATTTGGAAAAAAAAAAAAAAAACGGTGGCCAAATGTTTCCAAAATATGATTTTAAAATATTAAATTACACCAGGAAAATCAACAAATTCCAGGTAGAGATCCACAACCAGACACATCACAGTCAAACTGTTGAAGGAAAGGGAGAGAATCTTGAAAGCACCAAAAAGAAAAAATAAGTTATCCATCATCTGCAAGAATACTAGTAAGATTAATAGCTGATTCCTCATCAGAAACCACTGATGCCAGAAGGCAGTGGGATTCTATGTTTACAGGGATGAAAATAAAAGAACATTAACAAGAAAATCTATATACAAAAGGGCTTTCAAAATTAAGAAGAAATTATGACTCCCCCTCCCCAAAAAAGCACAAAAACTTTAAAAATATATCATTATCAGACCTGTCATAAGAAATATTAAAATGAGTCCGTCATGCTGAAATGAAAAGACATGAGGCAGCATTTAGAAAATGAAGTTTCTAAAATCAAAGTGATAGAAGTGACATCACAACTGACCTTACAGAAATAAGGATTGTCAGGAATTCTATGAACAAAAAAGTTTGATTCTTTAAATGAAATGAAAAAATTCCCAGAATGATTCAAACTATTAAAACAGACTCAAGAAGAAACAGAAATCTGAACAGATCTACAATAACAAGTAAAGAGATTGAATGTGTAACTAAAAATTTCTTTCAATGAAAATTTTAGGACCAAATATGTTCATTGGTGAGTTCTACCAAACACTTAAAAGTTAATACCAACTTTTCACAAGTTCTTCCACAAAATAAAAGAGGAGGAAAAACTTCCCACTTCATTTTTTAAGACCATATTACTCTGACACTAAGTAACTAAGATATCACAAGATAAGAAATCTATAGACCAATTTCTCATATGAATATAGATAAAAATACCCTCAATGAGATACTAACAAATTAAATACAACAATACAGTAATAATACGTAAATGGGATTTACCTAGAAATGCAAACCTGGCTTAATATTCTCAGATGGATGAATGTAACACACTATATTAATGCAATAAAAGACAAAAACCACATACTATCTCAATAGACAAATAATATATATTGTAAAAGAATCCAGCATGATTTTATGCAAAAAAAAAAAAAAAAACTCAATAAACTAAAAAGGAAAGTATGCATTTGCAACCTGATAAAGAACATCTATGTTAAAATGATGACTAACAAAATTTAAATGGTGAAAGACTGAACGTTTTCCTTCTAAGCTCAGGAACAAGTCAAGGATATTCATTCTTGCTACTTCTATTCAACCTTGTATTTCAGGTTTTAGTCAAGGGAATTGGACAAGAAAAAGAAAATGCAGTCATACAGGAAGGAAAGAATAAAACTATCATTATTTGCAGATGGTGTGATCTTGTACAAGCATGTATCACTGCAATAAATTGAATATCCACAATAAAGTGAGATTCATGAATTTTTTGGGTTTCCAGTGCACATGAAAGTTATGTTTATACTTTACTATAGTCTATAAAGTCTGCAATAGTGTTATGACTAAAAATATACATGAATGAATTAAAAATACTTTATTGCTAAAAAATGCTAATGGAATGAGCACATGCTGTTGGAAAAATGGTGTGTATGAACTTGCTCAATGCAAGTTACCACAAACCTTTGGTTTATAAAAAACAGGATATCTTCAAAGCACAAGAAAGTGAAGACCAATAAAATTAGATATGCCTGTATACAGAAAACCCTAAGAAACCACTATTAGAATGAATAACAAATTCAGCAAGGTTGCAAGATATAACATCAATGCACAAAAATCCATTGTATTTTTATACATCAACAATGAACATTCCAAAAATGAAACCAGGAAAAATAATCACTTACAATAGCATAAAAAAGAATACTTGAAGATACATTTAACAAAAGAGATGCAAGACTTGTATACCAAAAACTATAAAACATTGTTGAAAGACATTAAAGAATACCTAAATAAATGAAAGACGTCCCTTGTTCATGACATGGAAGGCAACATATTTAAGAGGCAAATACACTCCAAATTGATCCACTTACTCAAAGCAATCCCTAGCAAAATCCCACCTGGCTTTTTTATTTTTTCTGAAATTCACAGGCTATTGCTAAAATTTGTGTTAAAATACAAGGGACCCAGAATAGCAAAAATAATCTTTAAAATAAAAATTTGGATGATTCCTGATTTAAAACATAGTTCAAAGCTACAGCAATTAACATAGCATGGTACTAGCATCAGGGTGGACATAGTGCTTAACTGAATAGTATTGAGAATCCATAATTAAATTCTTACATTTATAGACACTTGATTTGAGGATGGAGGAGTCAGAGGGGAAGTGAGCAGCTTCATTTTTTCATTTTTTAAAGAAAGTTTATTTTGAGGTAAACTGCTAGATTTTGACAGGTTTTATGTATTATAACTACTGTTAACCGTACTTTTCTCCAAGGTGTGATTTAACAATATTTTCTGACTCAATAACTTGTCCTTTTATCTTCTTAACAGTGTATTTGTCACAGCAAAAGTTTTTAATTTTGATGAAGTCCACCTCATCACTTTTTCCCTTTTATGGCTCTTGCTTTGGTATAAAGACTAAGAATTATTTGCCTGTCCTTAGATCCTAAAGATGTTCTTCTATTTGCTCTTCTAAAAGTTTAATAGTTTTAGGTTTCACATTCACGTTATGATCTATGTTTAGTCAATTTTTGTATAATGTATCAGACTTAATTCAGCATTATTTTCTTTCTCCTACATGTCCAGTTGATCCAAATCATTTGCTAAAAATTCTCTTTCCTTCATCGAAGTGCTTTTGTACCTCTGTCAAATTAGTTTGGCATATTTGTGTCTATCTCTGGGATCTCTATTCTGTTCCATTGATCTATTTACATAACCCTTCAACAATGCCAAACAGTCTTGATTATTATAATTATATAATAAATTTTGAAATCAAGCATACTAAATCTTTCCATGTTATTTTTCTTTTTCAAAATTATTTAGATATTTTAGTTTTTTTGCATTTCAAAATAAATTTTAGAATAATCTTGTCTATGTCTATAAGGAATCTTATTGAGATTTTGGTAAGAATGGCAATAAACTTATCATTCAAATTGGGGAGAATTGATATTTCATTATATTGAGACTTCTAGCCCATAAACACAGCATATCTCTCCATTTATTTAGATCTTTGATTTCTTTTATTAGCCTTGTATAATTTTCAGCATAGAAGTCCTGGATATGTTTTGTTATATTCAAACCTAAGTATTTCATGTTAATATTTTCTTAGTGAGTGTAAATGGTATACTAATTTTAAATTAAATGTCTACATGATCAAAGCTAGTATATAAGAATTACAGTTGATTTTTAATATGTATTTTGTATCTGTGACTCAGGTGAGCTCATATTAAATCTAGGAGTTTATTTGTAAATCTGTGGAATTTTCTACATAGCCAATCATGAGATCTGCAATTAGGGACAGTTTTAGTTTTATCCTTTCCAATTCGTATACCTTTTGTATTATTTTCTTCAATTAGGATCTTGTATTTTTTTCTTTAGTCTCTTAACATGACACATTACATTGATTTTAAAATAAAGAACCATTCTTGCATTTTTGCAATAAGCCCTACTTGCACATATCATGCAACTAATTTTTATATATTGTTGAGTTCTATTTACCGGTATTTTTCTAAGGGCTTTTACATCTATATTCATTAGGAGTATTGATCTATAGCTTTCTTTTATATGCTATGTTTATCTGGCTTTGGTATCAGGCTAATATTAGCTTCATAAAATGAATTGGGAAATTTCCTTCCTCTTCTATTTCTATTGGTGTTAAATATTTTTAAACATTTGATAGAATTATCCTGTGGAACCACCTGGGCCAGAGGATTTCTTTTTTTTTTTCTTTTTTTACGTTTTGTACTTATGAATTCTATTTCCTTAATATTTATAGGGCTATTTACAATATTTATTTCATTTCAGAGGAACTGTGGTAATTTTACTTTTAAGGAGTTTGCGCATTTCATCTAGGTTGTTAAATTGGTGTGTATAGAGCTGTTAATAATATGTCCTTATTATACTTTTGATGTCTATAAGCTCTGTAGAGATACCCTCTTTCATTCCTAATATTGGTAATTTGTGTCCTATTTTTTTGTCTTTGTCAGTTTTGCTAGTGGACTGTCAAATTTATTGATCTTTTCAAACAACCAAGTTTTTGTTTCATTGATTTTTCTCTATTGTTTTCTCTATTTTGTTTTCAAATTTTAGCTCTTTTTCTGTATTTACTTTCTTCCACTTGCCTTGGATTTAATTTCTTTTCTTTTTCTTGGTTCTTAACATGGGATCTTACGTTATTAATTTTAGTCTTTCCCCTTTTCTAATGCATGTGTTTAGTAATACAAAACACCTCTCTTAGCACTGCTATACATGTGCCCCCTTCATTTTGATGTGTTTTGCTTTCATCTTCATTTAGCTTATTGTATTTTAAAAAATTTCCTTTGACTCTTTCTCTTTGAATCATGGTTATTATAGAAGTTAAGTTGTTCAATTTCCAAGTACTTGGTGATTTTCCTCTTAACTTTCTGTTACTGATTTCTTGTTTCATTCCACTGTGATCAAATAATACATTTTATATGATTTAAATACTTTTAAATCTGTTTAAGTTTTATTGCCCAGAATATTGTCCACCTTAGTGCATGTTCCTCAGACATTTGAGTAGAATGCATATTACGCTGTTGTGACTAGAGTGGTCTGTAAGAGTTAATTGCATCCTGATGGTCAGCTATGTTGTTACATCTTTCTATATCCTTGCTCATTTCTACCTACAGGCCAGGTGTTTTTTTGCAAATATCCAGATTGCAATTTTAAAAAATCACTTGTTATACCAAGAACCAACAAGATCTCAAACTAAACAGAAAAAAAAGACAATTATTATATGCCAAAACCAGATGACAGAGATTTTAGAATTATCTCACAAAGATTTTAAAGCAGTCATGATAAAAAATACCTCAATAGACAATACAGATACACTTAAAAAGAATGTTTTAAAAAGTCGTAACTGTCAGCAAACAAATGAACATTCTCAACAAAGAAATAGAACATATAAAAATGAACCAAATCAAAATGTAAGATATGAAAAGTAGAATAAGCAATACACAAAGTTCAATTAATGGGTTCAACAGCGAAGTGGAGGAAACAGAGGAAACAATCTAAGAACTAAAGACAGAAAATAAATTACTAAATCTGAACAACCAGGATAAAGTAGACTACAAAAAAAAAAAAAAGAAAGAAAGAAAAGAAAAGAAAAATGAATAGAGCATCAAGGACCTGTAGGACTAAAACGAAGGATATAAAATTTGTGTCAGTGGAATTAAGAAAGGCGAAAAGAAAGAGAACAAGTCTAAAGAAATACTAAAGGAAATAATGACTAAAAACTTCCCAACTTGGCAAGAGTCAAACCTACAGATTCAAAAAGGTGAGTAAACCCCAAACTGGATAAACCCAAAGAAATCCATGCCATGTACATCATAATTAAACTGAAAACTAAAGAGAAAAAAAAAAAATCTCACAAGCAGCCAGAATGTCCTACCTCTTTCACGCGTCACCACCGTGGGAATGCTGGAGTACCCTGTTGTAGCCTGGTAAGCCTGAAAGTCCCAGCTCCCCATTCAGTCTTTGTTGTCGTGAATAGGGGTGGAAGCCACATGTTTTTTCTGTCGTGTTTGGCTGGTATGGGAACTTACTGACTAAAAGATTTTTGTCTTTCTATTTCCCTTTTCCTAGTCCTTTAGGAAAGGAAGGCAGGCTTTTGTTGGTGCTTTTTATGACTGTACCCACTGTTTTCTGATTTGCGGGCTTCTTTAGCTCTAAGACTGAGATTTCTAAAGTGAAAAGAAATTCCAGAGAACTGGTAAAATGTTGTTCTTCGGATGCCAAATTCCCTAGTCAGCTTGCTTTCTTTTTTTCCCCCCATCTTTTAATTTGGCTTTACATGTATATAATATGCTGAGTTTTTAGCTGTTCTTAGTATGAAAAATGGAGAAAACTAAGTCTTCTAAATCTTCCTGGAAAGGGAAGTTTGGTCATAGATTTTTAATAAGGGTTATAAGAAAATTTAATGGAGAAAATACAATTCATTCAACAAATAGGACTGAGACATTCGATAGCCACATATGAAAGAATGAAGTTGAACACTATTGTCATACTACACACAAAAATTAACTACAAACAGATGATAGACCTGAATGTAATAGCTAAAATTATTAAACTCTTAGAAAATTACATGGGAGTAAACGTTGATGTTCTTGAGTTAGGTAACGATATCTTAGATCTGATACTGAAAGCACAAGTGACAAAAAGTATAGATAAATTGGGTTTATCAAAATTAAAAATTTTGTGTTGTAATTGATACAATTAAAAAGTAAAAGATGGGGGCGGTTTGCAATATGTTGGTAAAAGGATTAAAAATTTCAGTTACACAGGAGGAATAAATTCAAGAGATCTATTGTACAACATGGTGACTACAGTTAATAACAATATATTGTATTCTTGAAATTTTCTAAGCAAGCAGATGTTAAGTATTCTCACTACAAAAAATAATAAGTATGTCAGATAACACATGTATTAATTAACTCAATTTAGCCCTTCCACAGTGCATACATATTTCAAGATAACATATTGTGCAAAATATATATAATTTTTATTTAAAATAAATAAAAGGAAAAGGAAAGAAACACCCCACAGAATGGGAGAAAATTGTATGTGTGATAAGGTACTTGTATTCTGAATATATAAAGAACTCTTAAAAAACAATAAAAAATGAACAACAAAATTAAATAAACAAGCAAAGTATTGTAATAGACATATCCCTAAAAATAGATATACAAATGAGCAATATACAAATGAAAAGATGCTCAAAATCATTAGGGAACTGCAAATCAAAATCACAATGAGATAACACTACATAACCATTAGGATGGCTATAGTTGTTGTCAAGGTTATGATAGAATTAGAATCCTCAAATATTGCTGGTAGAAATGTAAGTTGGTGCAGCCATTTTGGAAACTAATTTGTCAATCCCTCGATGTATTATATAGAGAGAGTACCACATGACCCAGAAATTCTATTCCTGGGTATATACTTAAGAGAAATAAAAACATATATACACACAACACTTGTATATGAATGTTCATGGCAGCATTATTCATATTAGCCAAAAAGAGGAAACTGAGGAATTAATAAGCAAAATGTGTCATATCCATACAATAGACTATTATTTAGCAGTAAAAAGAAATAAAGTACTAATACGTGTAACAACATGATGAATTCAACAACATTACAATAAGCGAAATTAGCCAATAATAAAAAAACACTTTCAGTAAAATATCCAGAATAGGCAAATCTATAGAGACAAAAGGGTTGAGATTAGACAGATTAATGGTTGCTTAGGGCTAGACAAGGGTAAGTGGTCAGGTAGGATAGAGTACAACTGCTAATAGTTACAGGGTTTTTCTTTGGGATGATGTTCTTAAATTAGATAATATTGATGCTTGCACCACTCTGAATACACCCTTTTAAGGGAAATAATGTAAACTGGTATTGGTAAATTTACCTTGAAGACTTGTAAATAACATGTATTCTTCATTTATTCATTGGGTAAATGTATACCAATAGGTCCAACTTTTTAGTTGTGTTGTTTAAATCTTTATTAGCTCTACTAATGTTTATTTTTCTGTGTTCTTAGTGTGCTACTGAACAACTTTGTTAAAAATCTCTGTTATAGATTGTCCCTTCCTTCCTATTTCAATTTGTACTCCATATATTTGGACAGGAAGTTATCAAGTGAATACAATTAAAACTATAATATGGTTTTTATGAATTTACTCACTTACCATTATGAAATTTCCTTCTTTAAATTTATCAGTGGTCATACCATAAAGTATACTTTATCTGACCTTAGTATAGAGACATTCAGCTATTTTTAAATTAGTGTTTGCACTTACAATTATTATAATATTATGATTAAGGTGGATTTCTCATAAGCAGCATTTAGTCTTTTAGCTCATGTCATAGTTTTTTAAATTGAAGTATTTAATCTATTTAAACTTACTATAACTAATTTTTTATTTGTTTTCTGTTTGTTCCTCTATTATTTGTTCCTTTTACTTCTTTTTTGTCTTTTCGTATATTAATCAAGTGAGTATTTATATGGCATGTGTCTTTCTATTAGCTTATTAGTATTGTATTCTGTTAGCGGTAACCCTAGAGAATAAAATATGCATCCTTGATTATTAGAGTCAATTATAAGTTAATACTCTTATCACTTCCCCAAAAGAAAAGCAAGGACATTAGATCATTTAAACTCCACCTTATCCCCTGATGTTTGTACTATTGTTTTTGTGCACTTTAATTACACATATATTATAAACACCCAAAAGACGCTATTATTATTTTAACCACTCAACATTCATTTAGATTTACTTACATATTTATTCATTCATCATTTCAGTCCTTCCATGTAGGTTTATTTTTATTCTGCCTGAAAAATTCCCTCTAGTATTTATTTTAATCTAGTTCTAGCAACAACTACTTTTGTTTGTTTAGTTTTGTAAAAAAAAGGTTATCTATCTATTCTGTCTATTGCTTTTGATGGAAGGGTTTGTCCAATACAAGCTACTCTACCAGAGGCAGCAGTAGAAATTGTCCTGTGTTGCTTTATCTTTGCTTTTTATCACTTATTCTTCTTTATTTCTTATCACACCACCACCTTCTTAGAATCAGAATCTTCTTCAACCAATACTATTTTTGGAAGCTTTTATTTTTTTTTTACTTTTTATTTTTTAATTGACACATTGTAATTGTACATATTTATGGGGTACAATTTGACATTTTGAAACATATGTATGTTGTATAATGATGAAATCAGGGTAGTTAGTGTATCTACAGCCTTATAAATTCATCATTTCTTTGTGGTAAAGATATTCAAAAGCCTCTTTTCTAGCTATTTTGTGATATACAATACCTTGCCATTAACAGTCATCCTACTGTGCAATAGAACACTAGAACTTATTCTTCCTATTTAATTAATTATAACTTTGTACTTGTTGACCAACATAATTTTTAATTCTAAAAACACATCTAAACTATGTTATAATAATCAGCTGAAATAGTCATTCAGGCAAAAATAATTCACAGATTCAACAATTGAGGGCCATATCATTCCTTGAGCATGTGTTATGTGCCAAACACTGTACTAGACATTAGGTTTACAAAGATTCTGTAAAAGTACTTCAGCCCTTAAGCTTTATAATAGAATGGCAGGAACACACAGAAACAAATAGTTTATAAACATACTGGTAAGTACTATAATAGGAGTCTGAAAAGCTATTTAAAACATTGGGACTGAGGGAAATAAAGAAATGTTCAAATTTGAGTAGATTAGTAAAGGAGTTAAACTTGTTACTTTACATTCCGAGCCAGGCTGGGGAACCTGCAGCCTTCTGATTTCACCATTGTTCTTTATAAGCACCAAAGGAGGCAAGAAAAGCTTCATCTTTCTCTGCTGCACCCCTTTTGATAAAAGGATTTGTTCTGTAAAATTTGGATTCAGTCAAAAGGTCGCATTTAAGGCCACATGTGGCATTAAGGCTGCTGGTTCCCCACCCTGCCTGGCATGGTACTGCCCTAACATTTCCAACTTTGCTACTCAGATCTTTCTGTATATACAAAATATCTTTCCCTTTGCTTCTTAATGGTGAAACAAGTACTTAATTCTACTTTTCTGAGTTCACTGGGCTGTTTGTAATGTAACATCCATGTATTGATTTGTCCATTTAGTCCGGGATAGGATATTCATTGTTTTACATAAAAAAGAAATAATCAGACTTATGTAATAGCTAAAATATTTCGAATAATATTTAAAAGATTGCTGGCCAGGTATGGTGGCTCATGTCTATAATCTCAACACCTTAGAAGGCTGAGGTGGGAGGATTGTTAGAAGCCAAGAGTTCAAGGCCAGCATGGGTAACATAACATGACTCCATCTCTACAAAAATTTTTAAAAATTAGCTGGACGTGGTGGCATGGCATGCACCGGTATTCCCAGCCATTCAGGAGGCTGAGGCAAGAGTATTGCTTAGGCCCAGGAATTTGAGGTTGCAGTTAACTATAGTGATGCCACTGCACTCTAGCCCTGGCCACACAGTGAGACCCTGTCTCAAAAAAATACCAAACAAACGCAAGGGAAAAAAAAAAAAAAAAGGAAAATATTGTAAAGAAAAAATGGCAAGAAGAAAAATGTGACAAATTCATCAATGATGAAAGAACATAAGGGCTGAATATGCCTCTTAAAAGCAGAAATAATTAAACAAGAGGGTAAGGCCTATCAACCAGGCAAATGAAACTATCTTAGACAAATATTATCAGATTCCATATAAACACTAGCTTGTAATGACAAAATTGATGATCTCCTGTTGCTTCCTAGCTTCAATATATGATTAATGCATTTTCAAAAGTGTAGAATTACTATTGTAAATGGATATTACAACTGAAAATCATGAAAGCTGAATTATCTCTATAGTAACACTTGTGGGTTTATAAATAGTTCATCAGGACATTATTGTAAAGGCAAAGTTAAGAAAAAACTACAATAAAATTATAATATAAATGACTTTTAAATTGATTTTATTAACATAATAAATATTCACAGACAAGTATAACTTATTTAGTTACCAAGCATTGTAGTCAAATAGGATAAATGTTGATTAAGCTGTATTAGTATTGCACATTTAAACTTTCAAAAACTGAGTTTCATCAAACATTCACCATAGATGTCACATCTTATCACTAAGAATATATATATGTATTATATCTTTTTTTCATGAGCTAAAAATAGTTAAAAATAGTCCATTAATATACTTATCATATTTTTCTGTTCCTAATACCTTAATTTTCTTCTGACCTTTAGCCACTAAAATTCATGTTAATTATAACTAATCATGCCCATGGGACTTATGTGTTCTAAACATAATGCCTTTGGCACAATTCCAATGCCTTTTGAATAATCCAAAGATTTCATAAAGCCCCATTTTCTCCAGACTGTTTCATATGTCTTCTGAAGAAATTTTAATATTGATTTTTGGTTTATATCATTCCTTTCATATTTGAATGAAATGTCATCTCCTTATATCTATCATTTCATGAACTCTTTACTGCCTTTCACCATCAGTAGCTGGTATTACTAAGGAAGTAAACTTTGGAATTACATGACTGGCCTTTATTCCTTAACAGCTACGTGATACAGAGAAATGTTGTTAGTCTTTCTGAAACTGTTTACTGTCATATAAATCAATAATAAAAACACCTAGCTTTGAGAATACTTTTGAGAATTGGCAATAATGTTTGTGCAGCCCCTTGAAAATTAAAAAAGGTAACTATTATTTAATCTTCTGAAAATTATACCAGTTATGCCTACATGGCTTTGAATTTGCCTTACTTCTACAACATCATTAAACCTATCCAAGCTCTAGAATACTTTTACTCTCTGTATAGTATCAGTCTCTACTCTTCTATTCTTCTCAATACTGTTGAGCCATTTTTATATGCATATAATGTGATAGTTAAAGATAATAAATTGGATTTTTATATAATTTTATAGTGCTTGAATGATTACATAAATATGTGAATAAATGTATTTTCCATTATAAATTTAAAATGATTTATTATCATAAATTCAGAAAGCTATATGCTAGGTATTCTTTTTCCCCACTCAAACATCTCCAACCCTTTTTCCCTTTACCACTTTTTGTCTTTGGAGGCAGATCTATGACTGCATCATCCTGTCCTTGCTCTCTAGCTTGCTAGCTTTCATTTAAGTTTGGCCAATGTGAGGCACAGCAAGAGATAAAAATTTAGGAGAGAGAGATCATTGTAATCATGCCCTTTCAGCTCTTTGCTAGAAACAATTTTCCAACAGTGGTTCATATCATTAGAGTTTGCACAGAGGACCGTGATCCCACTGAGTTGAGGAGGCGGATTTCAGAGTTTGGGGCAAACAGAGCAACTGGCTTGTGGAATGGAGCATGGAGAAGGTAGAGTTGTGTGAAGAAGGAAGCCCAGGAGTCCATGTGCATATTTCACTAGATTGATGACTGAGTACAATGCTCTAAATGCACAGAGCAAGACTATCCAAAGATTGCCAGAGATAACAGCCACTCTGGGGTTTATTGCTGGAACAGAGCAAGTACAGATTGAATAGATTTAAGGAAATTCAATCTAGCAAATCATTAGAATGCTGGTCTTTCTACAGTAGCAAAATCTAATTAGCCTCCCTATTGTTAATACCTTGAACATCCAGCTGAGACAACAAAATCCTTGGGAATGTGAACTCATACACTAGACTAATATCTCCTCTAGACCTACCCCCAATAAAACCTAAAGTTAAACTTAACAAGATCTGCAAAGAGATAAATTTTGGCAGCTAAGCCCTGCCAAGTTGCAGAGCTTGGCAAACACTTTGGGATTTCCACAGATCTTATTCAGAAAGTATAAAATAAAAACTACCCAATGTTAATGTGAAAAGCTAGTAATTCAAATGCCTTCTAAATCAAGAATTAACACTCTTCTGAGGAAGATAACAGAATCCAAAGTCTCTACAACAGATTACTGCCAATATCTAAAAATGAATCAAAATTTATGAGAAACTCAATTAAATGGGAAAATATAATGTATAGATCAAGAGGAATTTAAAGAAGAGGAGAAGGAAGAAGAGAAAGAGGAAGAAAGAAGAAGTAGAATAGGAAGAAGAGAAGGAAGAGGAGGGGAAAAAGAGGAAGAAAATAGGAGGAGGATGAGGAGAAGGAGGGGAGAGAGGAAGAGGAACCATAACTCAGGATGACCCTGATATTGAATTTGGTAGAAATGACCCTAAAGTAGCTATTTTTAAAGCTGTTTAGACACTTTCCGAGCTTTTATTCTTTTCAAAGTTTCTAAAGCTAATCTAAATTATTAGAAGAAAATAATGTAGTCTTAGTGAGTTATAAAAAATAATAATGGCAAAATTCTAGAACCTGTAAAGTAGACATTATATCAGACTGGAAACTTGGAAAAGAATAGATAAGCGAACTTGAAGATACGTCAATATAAAGTATCCACTAAGATAATCCTAGGAAAAAAACTGAAACCAAATGAGAACTTTTAAGAATCTGTGGTCTGGTGTAATGGTTTAAAATGTGTCATTGGAAAAGATGATGCATTTGAGATGAAAAAATAAAGAGAACTCATGGTAGAGACATCCCATATATTATGTAAACTACATATTCATAGATCTATTAATAAGAAGTTCAGCAGGATAAGCAACAAGAGAACCACAGTTTGGTAAATCATAGTTAAAATGGTGAACTTCAAAATTAAAGAGAAAAATTCTCAAGTTACTGGAAAAAAAATTACACATGAGAAAAAAAGCTAAGAAAAATCACAGGCTCCTCATAAAAAATAGTAGTTAAAATACAATAGAAAGAAAAATTTTAATTGTTTAAAGAAAAATAATGCAATTCACATTGAGAAAAACTATTTTGAAAAAAATATATTTAAGATATTTTTCAGATAAATAGAAGCTGAAAGTAGTCTTTTTCTGAAAACCTGCAGTATAAGAAATGCAAAATGATGTCCTTCAAGCAGAAGGTAAAAGATACCAGCTGGAAACTTGAATCTACAAAAAAGAATGAAAAATTTCATAAATGATAAACAAGTGCCTATTTCTAAAAGACTAAATTTTCTTTCTTCTCATAGTTTACTTAAAAGTCAAATAGGTGTTTGCAGTGGTTTATAATGTATATAATAAGATGTTCTAGAACAATCCTGAAGAAATAGGCAGAACACTTAAATGGACTTATATTCATTTAAGTTTATTACATTTGTGAAATGTGAGGTAAGAATTATGAAACAAGAAGACAGGGAAGTGTCAGGTGGGAAGTATGAAGGGAAGAAAGGAAAGAGGAACTTTTCACATAAATAATTTATATGGGCCAGGTGCAGTGGCTCATGCCTGTAATCCTAGCACTCTGAGAGGCCAAGGTGGAGGACTGCTTGAGGTCAGGAGTTGAAGAATTTTTTTTAAAAAATGATAACATGGACTGTATTAAAATTAAAAACTTATTTATCAGAATATATGAAGAACTCCTATAACTCAATAATACAAAGACAAACAACAGAATAAAAACTAAGCAAATGATTCAACCAGATACTTCACAAAAGAAAATATATTATGCACAGATGGGCTGGGCATAGTGGTTCATGCCTGTAATCCTGGCAGTTTGGGGGGCTGAGGCAAGAGGATCACTTGAGGACAGGAATTCAAAACTAGTCTAAGCAACACAGCGAGATTCCATCTGCACAAAAAATAGAAAAATTAAATGGGTGTGGTAGCATGCTCCCATAGTCCCAGCTACTAAGGAGGCTGAAGCAGGAGGATTCCTTGAGCCCAGTCACTTGAGGTTGCAGTGAGCTATGATGATGCCACTGTGCTCTAGTCCAGGTGACAGAGCAAGACTCTGTCTCAAAATAAATAAATAAATAAATCATTTATATGGTTAACTTATCTCATATTTCCATGTTTTCCCCAAATTTAATATTTTCATATGCTACAAAGTTTTTGCTTATTTGTTTGTTTGAGAACTATAAAATCAAAAACAACTTCCATATATCATTTATCTTGTTGAATGTCCAATGCCTATCTCTATGGAAAGTACAAAAGTGCTAATTAATATTTTCTAAGGTTTTAAAAGTAACACCCATGATGTATTTTATAATTATCTTATAATTCAAAAAATAAACAGAAAAACATTAATTAGTTACAATAATATACCATAATGTGCTACAAAAATATTGTGGCAATGTTATATTGAAAAACTATTGTTAGTGCATTCTTCTCTTCATATTCTTTGCAGGTATACAGGTCTTTCTATATTACTATGATACATTCTACATTAGCATCTTTTCATACTCAAATGTATTCATCTCTGAGTGTAGAAATGACAATTTCCAATGAATGAGCAACGTGAAAAACAAACATAATCTTGAAACTTAAAATGTTCTATTACTCTTGAAGTATCTTACACTTACCAGTTCTAGATGCTAGTACAGCTCTTCTTTAAATTTCCCATTAACTTTGGCCCTTTTTGATTTGTAACTATTTAAAAACCTAAAACGAAAATTATCTAGTAGCTGTAGAGTAGTTTGTTGCTTGCTATTAATAGTTGACATGTATTGATTTTTTTCTTTCCAATTAGACACTAAAGTTCTTAGGGAAAAATTATGATTTCGGTATGTCTTCTTTTTCTGTCTACAGTGTAAAGATTATTAAAACACCTGTTAAGTAGTTGTATGGGGTTTGAACTGCTTAAAAAACAAAATTGGTGATGCGTGTTTGGAAGCCCACATTTGCTTTGGAATAATGTGAAATTCTACTTCTCTTAATTGTACTGTTTTCCCACAAGAACTATAACTCCCTCATCTTCCTTTATTTCACTTCTCAGTAATTTACAACTGAAATCTGCATTCTGTTTAAACATCACTTGGGCATCATACCAGCAAAAAGTACAGAAATATTATAAAATAAATACAAAAATAGTTAACATTGGAAGATGCAGTTTCATATTCCAGCAACTAGTATTTATACATCCATAGGCAAGCCACTCATATTGTCTGAAGTTTTCTTATCACTGAAATAAAATATAAATTTTTAACATCAACCACTTAATAATATTCTAAGCAGCAATAAAATGGTCATTAATATAAACTTACTTTAAGTGTTGTTATCTTCTGGAGGAATAATAGTAAGTAATATTGTGTAGTATTTTACAGTTTCCAAAAGTTTACATGTTTTACCTTTGGGTTTACTGTTGGCCTTCACCTACTTCTGTGGATAAATATTATACAGATTTGATAACTCATTTATCTTCTTTGGATCTCAGTTTCATAATAAAAACTATATAAATAATTTTATAAGGATTAAAAATAATGTAAATAAATAACCCAGCAGAGAGAGCAAACATAATACTTATGTAAGGCAGCATAACTTTTATTATTTGTACAATTATTCACAAGTAATGATAAATATGAGAACAAGTGATAGTCCACAAACCCTACCTACTTTAATGTTAAATTCAAAAGATAACAATTATGAAAGGTAAAATAGTATTGGCTTTCTATGTAAACTTGAATAAAGACCCTTCAAAATTACTTCTAATATACAATTATTTTGTTTTAGCTAAAAGTAATTTTAATGTGAACTACAGAATTGCTTTATCACTCAAAATTTGCAAGTTTTGAACATCAAAATGTCCCTAAATAAATCTATACAAAATACAATGTATTTAATATAACTGGATATACTAAATACTATGTTCAATGTGTAAGCTTAATTAAAAAAAAAAACAAAACCTGAATACACAAAAGTAAGCAGAAGTTCTAATAGATCTTGGATGCTTACCCAGTACAAAAGTTCACCTTAGAAGTCTCAGAATTTAGACCCACTCGAGCTTCAGCCCATTTGGATTATTCAGGGTAAATTGATTATTTACTGTTCAATTTACTTGTCATTTTATAAAGAAGACAAATACCTATTCTTGAGATTTACTTCTATTTCTTTTAAGCACATTACATGTATTAACTCATTTAATCTTCTCAACAACCCTGTGATGTAATCCTAAATTTATCTTAATTTTCAGTTGAAGAAACAGGCACATAAAGAAAGAGTAATTGCCGAGATCATACAGTTATCAAATGGTAGAGCTGGAATTTGAACTCACACACCCTGACTCCAGAACATATCTTTCTGTGACTATGCTATTTTTTGAACATTTTATTTTTAGTAAGTCCTCCTCCACCATTCTCTACCTCTATTGATCTTCCCGTTCTGTTCTAGTCTTGTTCCATCTTCTTTTCACTTCTTATCCTTCGTCAATTTCTGGAATTTTCTATAATTTTTTCTTTTAAATTTTCTACATTTTAAATAATTATTGACCTTTCTTGGTAGATTAACTTTTTGAGTTTCCAACCCCCTTCTTTGTTTAATTTCTTCTCTGATAAGAAATATAAACACGATCTTTAAAATCATACATGTAAGATGAATGAACTTAAAAAAAAATTTTGGAATGGCAGTTCAAAAGGCCACTAAAAATTAAGGAATCAAAAAGTTCCTCTGATGCGTCTGTCACTATTCAAATTAAGGGATGCTTTTCTGATTGTGGTAAAACTAGCTTACAAGTGCTAAAAAAAAACTAGATTTTTTTAAAAAATTAAGCTCTGTATATCTAATCACATTGTTATAGGCAGGACAGCTTTTTTAGAAAGTAGCTTGTGTTCTTTATACAGCTGTGACTTCTTATCTCTATAATTTTGCCTGCTTTATTAGAGTGAACTTTACACTATTAAATCCTGATATTACTCGATTTCCTAACTCCATTAAGTATTAAAATAAGAAACTATCTGAGAAGAATACATAGGAAAATAATCACAAAGCATAATAATTATAAAATTATTTGTAATTATATGACAATGTATAATATTTTAATGATCTTATGCTTCGTCATGATTAAGAATACAGACAGGTATTCTTTTCTCTATTCTTTATAAAGAATTTACAACTTTGGGGTACTAGTGAAGAAAATACTAAGAATTCATGGAGTCTGACATTTAACTTACTTTTCCACCAATTCTTCTTTATGACAAAATAAAGATATCCCAGGCAATGAAATTCTCCAAGATTATCATATTTGGGGGTACTCTGAATCCAATCACCCCTTCTCCGCATACTTAACAAAGTCCAGAGGTGTGTAACAGTCCTCCAGACATGAACTGCCTGTCATGTCTTATTGCCTGAACACGTCTATTAAGAAAATAAATAAATAAATCTTTGCAAGAAAGCACTGAGCTGGAAAGAGCAGAGAAAATATTTTTATATCAGTAACTGAAAGTCTTTCATGGTTGTATTTTCCAGCTTATCTTCCTTTGACATTTATTTTTTTCCACTGCAGCAGCAATAATATAATTTCCCTTTTTTTTTTCTTTTTATTGTTACCCTACAAATCTTAACCTAGTGCTAATGATAACTGCTCCGATTATTATTTACTTCTGCACCTACTTGGCTCTTCCTATCGGCCTGGAGTCACTATTTACTTTAGAAGGAATTTTATACTGAAAGACATGTATAGGTAGAAATCAGGCATTTTGTGATTCCAGAGAGTGGAGGTTAGAGCCCTTGGCACATCAGCAAACAAATCACAAGGACTTCTGAATTCCCTCACAGGCTTGCTTTCTTGCATGGTTTGGAAAGCAAGGGTGTGAGTGACAGCTAAAATGACAGTGCCATTTGGGGGACACAGTTCTGCAGGTGATGTTGTGCAGGGGAATAAAGCAAGCAAAAGATAAATTGTTGTTGAATTGGTTTTCACACCACTGAAGGTGTATTTCAGTTTAACAGTAGTGACAGTCCAGCTCCAACCTGCTGGCAAGAAGATATATTTGAGACTTACTGTCAAGATACAAGCTTTCATGTTAACTGAAGAATAATTTTTTAAAAGAGTATTTCAAAGGATGATGAAAATAAAGAAAAATGATATTTAACAAATACATAATAAAAAGAGTATCTGACAACCTAAAGCACGGATTAAATTCACAAAGGGGCTATAACTAAATTTCCTAGGGGTGAACGCCTCCAAGAAAAAAATAAATCCTTAGAAAGAAGGGTTGGTATTGGGCTTGGACATTGTATGGATAAGAGTGCCAAGTGAAAATGGCAAAGGTTACCAGAGAAGCACAACCGAGACAGATAGTCACTACTGACTCTTTTACCAGAAAATTAGAAAGGGAGAAGAGTGAGGGTAATTTTAATACACTGTGACTCTAATATGCATTTAACATACTATTGATCTCTCCACTGGAAACTTCAGTTATCATCAATGAGATTAAAGACCATTATTAATGGAGCGCGTGCCTGGTGTTCCTCTGAAGTGTTTAACATGCATTGTCGTCACTTTGAGGTACCTGATATTTTTAGCCTCATTTTACAGACAAGGAAATGAAAGCACAGGAAGTTTACATAATTTCTCAAGATCACACAGCTTTACACATGATAGTAGAAACATGTATCAAACAGAGGCCATCTGAACACATAGCCATTGGTCTTAAACATTTAGTGCAGCTTCTGGTATAATATGTGAAATCATTCTAAATGCTAAGATACCTCTCTTTATCAGGACACACAGCTTTGGGAAGGAGGGGTGAAGATGAAAAGAGATATATTATTATCAGGAATAACAACAACCCTGAAGATCAAAGAGGCAGACATGTGTATGGAAGGGTGG
The DNA here is from genome assembly GCA_004363605.1 of Indri indri. Classification (NCBI taxonomy): domain Eukaryota; kingdom Metazoa; phylum Chordata; class Mammalia; order Primates; family Indriidae; genus Indri; species Indri indri. The sequence goes on along the minus strand of RJWJ010013454.1, from coordinate 2,459 downwards.
TGTGGGAAGCTACATCAGAGTGTCTCTGTATTCAGTTAAAAATGTTTTAGTCTTCTGAATACAGAAGGTAAATGAGCAGAATAGGCCATGGAAGGCTCAAAGATACAGGTTTTGTTTGTTTTTGCTTTTTTTTGTGTGTGTTTTTTATTAGGACTTAGATATACAGAAATCTCTCTTCTTAAATTTTATTTAGCCTTACATACATTATACAGAATTTTCAATGTGTTTATAAATTAAAACACATTCATTTTAGGACCTTTAAATAATATGCAAAAAACTCAAAATAATTTTCCTTCTTTCTAATAGATCCCTTTCTGTTTGTTGAATATATTTATTATGTTTAGGCCCTGAATAGTGTTACTAGTTTCCTCTGAGCCACACAGCTAAAAATTGTTGTCTGTGGTGGGATGATTCCTTACTGTCCTTACAAAAGTAATGACTCTTCATCTTTCATCATTTATTTTATCTACTCCATCGACCAGTTTCTAACAATGACAAGCACTTGTGCCAAAGGCACATATAAACTACCCTGTTTAATGTGTGCAATTGTAAAATACTAGACTATAAGGAGATTTTTCTCCCTGTGTGGGATGGTTATAAAATTTATGTCTTATACAAAAAGAATTGCTAGCTCATGAAATTTTATCATCATGTTTGAAAGTGGAGAAGATACACTAAATGGCATAGATGCTAATGCATTTGTAGAGATATCTAAACCATATGTCTCAAGAATGTCTTACAGGAATATATAAATAAAAATAATCTTGACATACCTATATAAAATTATCATTCTGAGTAATCACCTGTTTCATAAACATCTACATGTTATCACATGCCTTTAAATTGATATTACCTACTTCAAAGAAGATAATCATTAGAGAAAAGAGAATATTTACTTTCAGAGATAATCTGTGAAATAGGTCATCTCTGGTGAGGTAGTATGGTTGATTGTCTCTCAATGGCTTTTCCCATCACACTTCTTTCATCAAAAACTGAAATCTGTTTCTCCTCCTTGCATCTGGCTAGTCTATATGACTTGTTTTTTCCAATAGAATGCAGCAGAAGCAAGTCTGTGGCAGTTCTGGTTCTGTATCTAGCTCTTGAGAAACCTGGCAGTTTCCAATTTCAGTGTTGGAGGCCAGGGCCACCATGTCAAAAGCCTAACTACTTGCTGAAAAAAGGCACAGCCAACCACAACCATTCCAGCTATGCTAGAAGAGGGCCAGGATGTCTGAGTAAAGCCATCTTGGATGGTGCAGTTCCAGCCAAGGCCCCAATAAACTCTTAAATGACTTCAGACAATATTGCATACAGGAGAAGATCCACCCAGCTGAGCCCAGACAGTTCAGAGAATGGTGAAAGAGAATGCATTATTGTCTTAAGGCACTAAGTTTTGGAAATAATTTCTTACCTGGCATTAGATAACTAAAACATCTAAGGAACTAAGAGAAAAATAATTGAACCTAAAGAATTAACTTCAAACTCTCTTCAAGGATTCCAGGTCCTAGAATAAAAAATATTTCTCCAAAGACAACATGGTAAGAACTGTTACTGTAAATTAGAAGAGCTCTAATCAGAGGGCAAACATTAAATTCAAATGAATTTAAATGACTTATTAAATTCGTTGAGAAGTGAAATCCAATTGGATACCAAGTATGATTTGGTCACTTTCTTAATGTCACTTAAAGCTATTCCCTTCTTTTAAACCTTACTGACAAGGTAAAGATCAAACCCTTCCACCTTTTCTCAGGGATTACCAAAGAGCCCCTGCTCCTCCTGCCTCCTGAGTAACTACTCCAGTTTATTTCCGATTTCTAATTTGCTGCTTCTACAGTATAATGGAATCACATTATTGGGTAGATGGTTAGGATCTCTGGCTCTTCTCAGGACCAGGGTTCCCTGCTTTGGTGCTGTCTTGAGCAATTGTTCCACCTGGGAAGAAGGATAAGGGAAGGCCTCCATTTTGGTGCTGCTCCACCCTTAATCCTGTCCCAAACAACTGCTATACCTGGGGAAGGAGGGAATGCTTTATCAGTCTGGGAATTTCCCAGCCCAGGCATAATAGGATTTAGAAAGTAAGCTAGAGTAACCTAAGGGTAATTATTAGGCCATTAGCTTGAATCAGCATTGTGGTTCACCCCCCACCAGGTGGGCTTTATTTTGAGGGAGCTCATATATACATAGATAAAATTTTAAGGACACCTGTTGATCATTTGGTAACATCCCACACCTCCCAGGATCCCTCCCCCAGACTGGGCTAATAAAAGGAAACAATCCAAGAAATCATAGGGAGCATGGGAGAGTGGGTCAGTGAGTCAGTGGGTCAGTGGGTAAGTGGGTAAGTGAGTGAGTCATTCTGTCTCTCTCCACTCTGGGAGACAGACCCCTTTTATTCTATTAATACAATAAAGAGCTGCTCCCGTGAAACTGCTTCCTGCCTGAGATATTCCATCACATTG